>MQRK01175132.1:3397-14416 GCA_001938485.1 Girardia tigrina
TGTGTTGACAACATGGGGGGATATTTTGATTAAAAATAAAATGTTATTATTTAAAAAAAATCGATTTACATTTTACTTTAATTTTGACCCGTTTCATATCGAACAACCTAATATGTAGAAACAAAACAGTTGTCAAATAGAAGAAGATCTTTATATGGTTACATGAATAATTATGGTAGCTACTGAAAGAGTTAATGTTTGATGTTATTTTATTAATCATGGTCCAGATCGACATTTCGTTCAGTTAGCAACTATCTGCGATACACCAGTCTCACTTGAGCTTGATGATACAATTAAAAATACCAAGTATTCAAAAGCATAAATGGAACATATTTTGATCTCTATTATGATGCTAAGCCGTAGCACAAAAAGCATCAAGCTTTATTCGACAAAAATCAGTTCTTTTATTAAAAGAACCTGATGAAAATGTCTTAAAACAACTTTTTATTTGGTTCCGTAAAACATCTGCATCATAATACTATTTAGATAGAGAACAATTTTGATAATATTTTATATAAAAATGAGACGCATTAATTAATTGATATTCGATTTTTACGTTTAAAGAAGAAACTTGTTAGATATTGCTAATACATTTCCTGATGATTTAGTGACTAAAGGACTAACAATATGTAAATATATCAAAATAGGTGAAAAATATCTAGAAAAGAATTATTTGTAGGTACATGATGAACAATTATACAAAAATTGAAGAATTATTTTATTGACATAATTGGTTCGCTTAACCAAATCAAATGAAACAAATTAAAACCAGATAGAAAATTCATTGATGCGGAACCTGCGTAGACATAAATTATTTGATTGTTCTACAAATTGTTTAATGTTCTTGTGAAGAAAATTAATGAATAAATGGTCTTAAAGTAAATATAGGTCTTCAACCACTGTCAAGCAAGTGAAGTCTACTACATTCATGTGAAACTCAAATGGTCACAACAGTTGGATATTTTAAAAAGATTCCATGTTTAAATATTTATATAATAATATATAATGGATAATTTATCCGGGATAACTCATAATAGTATCAGTGATACTATTGGAATAGTATTATGAACTATCATTAAAAATTTGTAATAATGATACTATTAGGATTAAAATAGTTTCACTAAAATGTTATTTAAAAAATGAATAGTGATACTATTAGGTGCAATCATACTATTAGGAGTTATCCGTTATTATAATAAAACAATTATTTAAACGCCTATTTCAATGTAAAAAATTAAAGTAATCGAAAAATGTTCGTTAATTGAATGTTGTTCAGAACAGGATGTTCGAGTCATTAAAGCTTTTCGACTCAGTCTGTAACAATCAATGGTTTGTCAAGTCCTCGATTATATTGTTTCTGAATAAAAAAGATTTATTTAAATTAAAGATTTCTAACTCACCTCTGACTATTTGCTTCCCAGAATATGAAGGTACTTTTTAATAATTCTTATAATTGTAATATAATATGCCATTATCATATATTTATTATTCTTACTAATTTTTGTGTTACTTGTTTACAGTTACATTCCGTTGGGGTAAATATAGGGTGTTCTAAAAGTAATGGGAGGATGTTTGTTTTAATCTATCTTCAGAAAGGCATTTTATTTCACGGAAATTCATATTTACGCTTTAACACTGACTATTCTCATTTATTTACAAATGAATGAAATCTCAACACGGCGCTCTCTTGAGGAGAGAATTTGAATGGTACTTATCTACGCACAATTCCAAACTTATGAAGAGGTACGAAGACAGTGGCATTTTCATTTTGCTATCTAACCTCCAAAGTTTACAACGATCAAGGCAGTGTTTCAGCTATTTCAGCAGACTGAAAGTGTTGAAGATCTCCCCAGGTCCAGCTACATCTACAACGCCTGAACGGCTCGAACAAGTTCAAAAGTTGGTCGCCGCAGATCTTGCAACGTCTGTGTCTCGTGGGGCAGTCGCTCTTAATCTGCCACGAACGAGCTACCACCGCCTGCTTGTGAAACTTGATCTTAAGCCCTTCCATCCGAAACACATGTCAATGCTCAGCGATTGCGACTTTAATAGGCAAGATGAGTTTTCCAAAACGATTGTCGAGAGATTCGACACCGAACCTCCCTTAATTGACCACATAATGTGGGCAGACGAATCTTTATTTCACTTATATGAAGCAGTGTCACGACACAACAATGTTCGGTGAGGTTCAAAGAATCCACACGCTTAAAAGCAGATTATAAACTTTCGCCAGGGAATTATGGTGAGGTGTGGAGTAACTTCGGTGGGTGTCTTAGGACCTTACTTCTTTGATGGTCCAGTCAATGTTGATACCTATCAACACATGCTGCAAACAACTATGTAGCTTTATGCGAGATACAAGAGACTTACCTTCCAGCATGACAAGGTTCCTGCCATTACGCAGCTTCAGTACGCAGCTGGTTCTACCAAAAGTTTCCTCAACGTTGGATCGGTAGAAGTGTTCTAATGGAGGGGCCCCTCGTTCGCCTGACTTAACTGTGTGTAATTACTTCCTCTGGGGCTACCTGAAGGAGCATGTGTACCACATAAGGTCTGCTACCATTGCTGAGCTCCAAGACTAGATCGAGAGCAGCATTAAAGAAATACCACAGGACATTGTCAAAAGAACATGCCATGCAGCGTATGAGCGGTTTGAACAGTGCACTACCTTGCAGGGAAACAACTGCATATGTGATTCCATTCAGAACACTATGTATGTTGGCAGTCTTCGTGTGCAGTTGATGCATTCCATACGCCCTTCACAGTGTCGTCTTTATTTACTCTTTCTATTAACTCTTGCATCAAAACCACTGTTATAAGTGATACTGGTTGATTCCAATCAATTCCGTTACACGTTCATTTAAAAGTAGAACTCCTCGGTTGTGAAGAATTGTTGCATTTTTGTTGAATAATTAAAACCGATCAAGATTTCATTACCTGAAGAATATAAAGACTATGTATAAATTAAGTTTAATATTTTTTAAGAAAAGAAAAGCATTTAATTAAATTTAAATAAATTTAATAAGATTTAAATTAAAGTCATTTTAATAATTTGATAACATTCTTATAATTTTATGTTTTTATTTAGAAGTGATTTAAATTATTAATTTTAATTAATATTTTTAAAAATTATTTATTTTTGAAAGATTTAGAAAAATTATTCAAATAATCATGATTAAAAATAGAAATGACGAAACCAATTAGAGCGTTGTCAAACGATGAAAGTTCTTCTGAGAGTTGTAATGACCCTAAATGTTGTAGTAATAAAAAGTCAAATGAGAATTGTCTCAATGTTGATGGCCTATATGCACATCTATAAACAATATTAACTCACCGTAAGTTAAAAACAATTTTTAATTTTGTTGATCTAAACGCAGTTCCATTATCCACCCATATTTCTCATGGAGGTCCTCTTTCTGAAAATATATTTTGACATTGTACAATCAAATCTTCAGCCGATTCAAATTTCCTGCGTTTCCATACAGCGAATCTGCTCGGTCCACAATCTATCATTGACAAGTACGTAATACCATTGTGATGTGTAGGGTCCAACGCTGCACATTCCAAATCACTTTGAATACTTAACGAATCATAAGTTACTCTCTTCGGTGAAGGATCAATACTGTTGCATTTATTATACTCTTTTATCAGCCTTTAAACTTCATTAACGTCTGCTGATATACCATATTTCTCGAGTAAATGCATGGTTTTTTCTGGACCCATATGGTGCAAATTATGATGCTCTCTAATGTCAGATACTGAAGATTTACACTCAACAACAGTCATCGCTTCATTTGATTTTACCATATCTAACCAACTTCGTTTTACTCAGGTCACCCAATCGACAATATTCTGTTCTGAATTTATCAACACACATTTACATCGAAGACTACATTTTGTCATTATATCTTCAATCATTTTCAAACGACGCTTGACCAACTGATTCCGCTTTGACCATTGATTCCGCTTGCTTTTATTCTTTTATTTAGATAAACAACCAACCATTCAGATCAGACCAACCACATTACTTGAGAATTTGTCATTATGTCAACCTCTTTCACATCCATTTCAAAATCATATTTAATCCTTTGATCACCACCTACATTTATATGACTCGCATCATCCTCTTATTCATATTTATTCACCAGTTACATTTATATGACTCACATCATCCTCTTATTCATATTTATTCACCAGTTACATTTATATGACTCGCATCATCCTCTTTTCTAATCAAACTCCCGTCTTCTAATGTATTCCCATCACACTTGACAAAGTCGCTATCTTACTTGCATCGCACTACACCTTCCATTTAGTTGATGCATTCCATATGCCCTTCACAGTATCGTCTTTATTTACTCTTTCTAGTAACTCTTGCATCAAAACCATTGTTATAAGTGATACTGGTTGATTCCAATCAATTCCGTTACACGTTCATTTTAAATATAGAACTCCTCGGTTCTGAAGAATTGTTGCATTTTTGTTGAATAATTAAAACCGACCAAGATTTCATTACCTGAAGAATATAAACTTGAGAAAAACAATATTAATTAATGTACATGAAGATACATACATTTTCCATAAAACGGTTCATTAAAGCCAGGCCCTATCTGGTATCCAATTAGCTACGGTTCTGACCATCACCTGCATGTACATGACACTGTCGGTCATCAAATGCAGCCTCGAAACACCACTGGATTGACCAGACTGACTGAAAAACTCATCAATTGTATTCAATCATGTCAAGAAAAATTAAAGTATTTTAGAACTATTTAACCGTTTTATTGATAAATTTGGTTCGGAAATACACTTCTTGGTTTTCAAAATTTTCTAATTTTGAATGAATCTGAGTAAACCCTGGTCGACATTCCATATTGAAACTTAGACAATCAAATGAGAGATGCATAAATAAAATTGTTCTTGATTTTTTATATGACAATTTCAGTGCTGCTATATATTAATATATTATTCCAAAAGAATATACATTTGATTTATCTGTATTGGAATCGATGTATCCATTCGAATAACTTCCTCGGTGTGAGTTTCAAACGTTATTTGTTTTACTTTTCACCGCAGTACATCTTGAACATTGACTCAAACGAATCCGATCCACAGACACTTCGTATAAAAACTTTTTCATATAAAAAATTTTTATATAAAATGTTTTTATAAATAATTTTTATATTGCTCAGTATATTTTTGATAATTTTTTGTATTATTTTTTTATTTAACTTTTGTATAAAAATTCTGTAAATCGCATATATAGAAAATTAAAAAAAATAAAAATTAAACTTTAATTATTATTATTGTCGAAATTTTGCTGAATTATATCAGTCGGTTCTGGTATAAATGAAATATTGTTTTTTAAAAGTCTATCAATACAAACCAAATAATTTTCCACATCACCATTCCTTTTATATTCATAATATCTACTTACTATTCCTTCAATTCTTTCATTGTTAATTTGGTACTTTTTTTGATCGGATATCTTATTTTTCTATGCCCAGCATTTAACTATGTAATCAAAATTTCATTATCTCTCTCATCTTTCTATATAAATTCAATAAATTTCAATATAATTGCATGTTTAGATAATATAGCACTCGGAAACTTTGCATTACTTTTGTATAAAAACAATTCCATATTACTGCTGGAAATCTTTGGTTAATTTTAATCCAATTATCACCATCTCTTATACAGCCTATATAATTAACTTCGGATTAACTTTGAATGAAATTATTTAGTTGGATTGAAGCATTAGTAGAAAGAATTCTAAAAGTTTCTTGTAAGTCTTCTATTGATATAAATGGCAGCGCCATAAATGCAATTATTGTATTTTTCAATATCAAATTTACCGAATCTCTATAGCTAGTCAATAAATCATTGTTCTGAATTTGTCTCCAAAGAGATTGATCTAAATGAAATAGGCAACCTATAACGCATATGTTAAGCAATGTATCTCGGATGGCTACAATTGAAGCATGCTCAAAATCTACCATAATTATTTCAGGGTAAAAACTCCAACCGAAATTCTGATCTGTCGAAATTAGATGGTTATATAATAATTGATATGTTGCTGTTGTTTTACGAACACAAAGTGCATAAACACAAGGAAAAGTATACCAAAAAACATCTGCATGTATAGTATATAATTGATAAAATAAAGACGGGACTGTATCGAAAGTTCCATCAGCATATAAATGATTACTCCTAACTAAACATTTTAAGACTAAATTTGAAAAAAAATTAAAATTCTATTTGCATCATTAAGTCTCGAATCAAATTGTAAAAATTGTGTATCTGAAAATGTTAAATTATAAGGATTAGAAATCACACAGCTAGCTAAATTATTTGGCAAATTTGGACGAGTGGAATTCTGAGCTCTGTTTATTATTTTCAAAATATTTGTTCGTTCTGGCAAATTTGCTAGAATTTCTGTATTTGTAACACTTAATAGTTTTGTCTGAAGTATAGAAGTAGGATGAGAATTTGGATTTGAAACTGCACAGCTTTTTATTTTAGTAGTGAGAGTTCTAACTGAAATATTTGAAGTATCACCTAAGTGTGTATGTTCGGTACTCTTATACACAGTCAAGCCATTTTCTACATCAAAATTCGTTACAATGGAAATTCGTTACAAGTAAAACTGACGATTCTAGGCACATAAACGTTTTCATAGACATAAAATCTCGGAAGAGGCTTTCGTGTGAAATTTATTTCGCTCTGATAGTGCCTCAGTTATCCAAGAAACTACTAATTTGTTATCCTTGGCCTTTTTCAAAACAAATTATATTTTCTCGAATAATTCGACATATATTTTATCATCCCATTTCCCTTCACTGAGCCTCTTTACGTAGGAGAATGATGGACGCAGCCAACCAGCGATTATCTTGATTGTCTTATGATTTCTCTCTATTATTCCTTTGCAATTTGGTCGATTAATAGCACGGTCTAAGACATGTACATTCAACTTCTCCATCAATTTGCTTAATTCAGCTGAATAAAATGTCAATAATAAACTCCTTGGGAGATCCACGCTCGCAGAAAAAAATTTGAAAACTCTGTAACAATTGACTTGACGTCCTCAAAACCTTTATTAGTTTCCATACACCAAATCGAGAGGGTCCACAATCAATGATACTTAAGAATTTTTGTTGATCAAATTTAGTGACATCCGCTGCAAGTCTTGTCCAGTTTTCATTGACGGTTAATTTGTCAGTTTCCCATTTTATTGGCACCGGATCAATAGATTGGCAACTTTGACACTTCGAAATCAAATCCTTTATATCCGCATTTGACACATTTATTTCCAACTTATCGCACAGATATCGCATTCTGTTTGCACCTAAATGACACCTGTCATGAGGTCTCTGTAGTTTGAATAAGTCATCTGTTACAGACAAAAGGAAACTGCTTCGTTTTAATTGTTTTGGTATTCTTGTCAATTTATCAGCCTTGTTGTCTTCACTATTAACAAAGTCAATTTTCAAAATTATTTTGTATTCCTGACACAACTCCTTAATCATTGACAAGCGGCGCTTTATCAAAAGCTCAGAAGAGGCTTTCGTGTGTAATTTAGTTCGCTCTGATAGTGCCTCAGTTATCCAAGAAACTACTGATTTGTTATCTGATTTTACTACAACATTCGTTAGTCCCCATTTAATACACAAATTTAGACCCTTTACAACTGCTTCTAGTTCTGCTACGTTTAGGTACCTAGAATCTTCAGTTTTCCTTAACCACGATGCGTCTTCTATAATATTTCCTTTAATTTCCAACGCTGCCCCCAAGGCTATCGAACTAGTGTCACACTGTATGATGTGGTCCTTACAATCATCAATATGTTATATTCCTCTACAAGCATCTTCCTCCTTGACCTTTTTCAAAACAAATTTGACTTTCTCGAATAATTCGACATCTATTTTCTTATCCCATTTCCCTTCACTAAGCCTTTTCATGTCGGAGCATGATGGACGTAGCCAACCAGCAACAGGGTAGATTCCTACTAATTGGCCCTACAGCGAATATAACTCGCGATGCGATATTGATTCGGCAACTATCTCATCCTTGAAATGATTATCTCTTATCCATCTCACTGAATTTTTATCTTTAAAGACTTACTCCCAACACTCGCACCTCTTTATCCATTGAGAGATTTTCTGGTTTCTTGCATTTAAGACTAAATTTCTCGAACAACATTCTAACATCGTCAACTGTGATTGTAGTTTCGTCAACGTAAATGTTATCGATGTACGAGTTGGTATTTTCACGTACTCTTGGATTAGAATTTAAAATCCACTTGACAATTTCAGTCGTAATATCAGCACGATATTTAAACCAAAGCCCATCCTGGTTAGAGCGTACTTTTTGCCATTAATCATACATGATTGATAACGCCACATTTCCTTGTGAACACGATTCTGCATATACGCCTCTGATAAATCAAGCATGGAAAATCACAATCCTTTTCGCCGCCAGGTACGAAGTTTTTCCAAACATATATCTGCTAAGCCACTGTACACGTCTACATAATTGTTTAAATTCCTAAAATCAAAGATCGGTCTTATCTTGGATTTGTTAACTTGCAATATTCCAAATATGGGTTTAGATCCTATCGATTTACCCATTTTATTCTCGTCATATTCGATTAATATAACCCTTTTTCCTCCACTCCTCAAGGATTTTCATTGTGGCTTTGTCTTTCGATTTGTCATCCGTAAAGGTTGAATGTCAAATTGGTAGATAACTCTGAGCCTCATCTTTCCACTTTCATTTAACCGTCCAATTATCCTTAAATTCAATCTCATGTTTGTTCAGACTAACATTTGACACAACTCATATTGTCACCAGCCTTCTTTAGTCCTTCTCCTACACACACACTAAATTCGATAACACCCTTATTAATTTTCAAATCCCCAAGTTCACTTATAAAATCCATACCAATTAAAATTCCCAAATCATAGGGTAAGTATTTCATGACAGAACATTCTACTTTCATAGTGTTATTGTCTATAGTCAATTCTACGTCACTAATCCCCACACATATATCATCACCATTAGCCAAAACAATTCGTTGGCCATATGACTGTAAGGAGCTTTCTTTGATCAACCCTTTCAAAACAACAGTTTTTGAGCAACCTGAAACTATCAACGCTGTAACCGATTTGTTGTTAACAATGACAGTCATGGTTGGCAGCACCGGAAATGTCAGAGGGAGAGAGCTTGTGCCTACAAACTCCACTGTCCGTTTCCCGACTTGCAATATTTGCTATATCCCCAAGTTGCTTACATTTATAGTAAATTATTTGTCTGTTAGATTGCCGCTGAGAATTTTCAAACGGTTTACTATTGTTTGTACCAGATTTCTGTTATGTGGCATAAGTGGTTTTGTAAAGGAATTACGTCTACTGCCGTTGACCTCACCTCGTTCTTTAGAAATGATTTTGCCCTCACTACCGTTTTGTACCACTGACATTGAACTTTGTGGTACGCATTTTTTAATGCCTAAATACCTGAGACTATATTCAACCATTTCTGTTAAATCTTAATCGCCGGCCTGCTCTAAATTCAATTGCAACTCGAACGGCAATCCAGCCATAAAGGCTGCCTTGGTCAGATCGTCGATTTTTGATGCCAGCATCTTTACTTGGGAAACGTAATCGTCAATAGTCTGTCCTTCGTAATATTTCAAATTATTCAGTTGACTGTACGCAGATCGTATGTTTAATCCGAATGAATTGTCCTAGATTCGCAATACTTCTTCACAGTTACTTTGCTTCTCTTCATCCAATTCCATGTATATATTTAACGAAACATCCGCCAACACAAAAAAGGAAGATATGGGGCCGGATCCAAAATCCCCTGGATTTTCATAATCATGGCGAACTTTTTCTTCCAAATTTCAAAACTGCCGTTTCCATTAAATTTCTCCAAATTATCGAGTATAATTTTTAAATCGCTTATCATTTCCCGTATAGCTTGTAACAACGAATAACAAATCTATAAAATTGATTTTTCAACACAAATACTTTTTAATAGATATTATTTAAACAAATAATTATCCATATTTTTCATGTTAAATATTTCATTTAATTAATAAATTTAACATGTAACAATTTTTAATTTTTTTTAATTTTTTATATATGTGATTTACAGAATTTTTATACAAAAGTTAAATAAAAAAATTATTTATAAAAACATTTTATTTAAAAGTTTTTTATACGAAAAAGTTTTTATATGAAGTGTCTAGGCACCACGAATCCACCTTAGATTTTTTTGTTCAAGATCGGCATCTTCATATATCTGACAAAAATGCTGAAAAAAATTCGATGCACTTGACTTTATCATCTCATTCTTTTATATCGCCGATTTGATTTAAATTTCCCACTAATTTACATGTCTCGTGATTCTCTTGATCGACTATGAGACTGTGCTTGATTTCTTTATCGATAGCAAACAATTCTGAAATTACTCCCGAAGCGGACCCCTTCCCGTGGTAGATCGAACACCTTGTATATTTAAGGCAGTTGTAATCACAATTGGTAAATAAATAAATTTTTATTTCTTTCAGAATCTTTTACTTTTAACGTGTATTTTAATTTTTGAAATTTAGTGTTGAGCTACGGTTTTCTAATGTTAGGGCACATTCCATTTCATTGACTTTTGTGAGATACCATATACACCTTTGTAAAATCAAAAATTAACTGATACATTAAGTTAGTAGTGCGGCTTTTTAAATACAGGTTTGGCTCAAAAGTTTCTGCCGAAATTTCAATAAAAAATGAATATCAACAAAGTATTTCATCATCAACGTCACATAGCGCAATTATTCTTGTTGTAGCTCGCGGATCTTCTTTGAGAACAGTTAGTATCTCCTCTTCCATGACGGCCGTCCATGAACCGAACGCAAGTGACGGGTCACCGCAACCTACTCTTAACTCAATGAGATCTTTCATCAAATCCAAAATTGATTTCTCTTTTGAAAATGCTGCTCGCATTTTCTCTTCACAAGTACTCCCT
>MQRK01175132.1:14466-30263 GCA_001938485.1 Girardia tigrina
ATTAGTTTCAGATTATAAAAATTAAATATTGACAATCCATCTGGTTAGGAGAGGCACAATCCCAAATCAACATACAACATTTAAACATACAAAAACTACACAAAAACATCCACACACCACATATTCCTCACAAAATAAATTTTTAAATGCGCTCTATCTAATTTTTTTGTTGGTTAATAATATTATTTTTTTCGTAAGTTTCAAATTTTAACGCAATATTTATGACAGTCTGAATAATATTCAGTCCAAATTTGGTTAAATTTTGTAAAATGTTAGTGTGTTTTTAAAGGCCACCTGAGGACTTTTGGGACAGCCTAAGTTTTATGATATTTTTGTAAAAATTTTAAGTTATAAAATGGATTAATAAAGAAATAAATAATGAAGAATTTCTGTTTTTGTACTTTTTAATTAAAATATTTCTCGTTTTGCCCTCATTTTTGAATAAAAATCTAGTGGAGGACTCTAATTATTATTAAAATAAATAAATAGAAAATTATTTATTTCCTCTCGAAAAATACTTCATTTACTTTGAAAAAACTAAATTCCAAAGGAAAACGAAATTGGTTTTGAATCTATATGCATAAATATCTCAGTTAAAGTTTTGCATTTGATAAAATAAAAGATATTATACAAACAGAAGATATACATAGACATATGTTATGAGAAAAACTTATCTCGTTGATCTGTACATCTAATATATATCTTATGTTTGTCAAATACATTATAGTCCCCACTAAATTGTTTAAAGATGAATCTTTTCACAACCATAAGGGGTCATATGTCTCCAGTATATTCTTAGTCATGATTGTAAACAAAATATCTTTTTTGGAAATGTATTTTGGTCCTTTAGTTAATGAAAACACTTTGTAAATGTATTTTTCTTAAGTCCTTCTCTTGAAACGGTCTATCTGATGATTAAAAGTTTATCGTGGCAGCTCCATTACAAAATACGAATTATTCATCTGCGACTGTAACTCAAAATAAAATCTTTCAACCCATTCTAGTAGATCACTGGTTTCATAACTTTGACATGACGTTGATCACTTGTGTCTAATTTTGAGTTAAACTTAACATGAAACCCTTAAATTTGGATAAATATTTCTGTTCTTGACAATTATGCCTTTATATATAGTTTCACAAATCCTTTTAAAGATACCCAAGTGAGTATTTATTGCTTTTCAATTCTTGAATGTAAGATACTGATAAAAACTGTAAGAAAACATTCTATTCAGATTTTGATTAAATGTATTTTGTAAAAATGAAAGTCAAAAGAAAACGCAGTGACCTTTGAACCTCCTTTATAAATGGCTTGAAATATCTTCAGTTAAAGTTTGGCATTTGATAAAATGGTTTTGTGATTTGTATTTTGATTAACTCTTAAAAATGGTCGACCGATTGTTTAATGAATTATCAAAAATATTAACATTGTGAAGTCAGTGTTCATTTTCAATAAAATGTGACTAAAATAAAAGTCGCACTGCAATTAAAAAAATAAAAAGTATCCTTTTGTTGAACGTGTAGGGACGGGAATCATGTTTGTAAAGTAAACGACTGTAATGAGAGGGTGAGGGGATAATCTATCTATTGTAAACTAGAAAAAAATAGCTCGTTTAATTATTTGTCACATTATTTGTAGGTAACAATAACTATGAAGAATCAGCGGATTATGTGCGCATCAAATTCGAAATGTTAAACAAGAAGAAAGAGAAGGCCATTTATTTCCATTTCACTTGCGCCACCGATACCTCCAATATCACTCATGTCTTCAACGTAATTACCGACAATATTATCGCAAGGAATGTCAGTGACATTGGAATTTTTTAATTTTTTTGACTTTTCTAATTAATTTGTTTAATTAATATATTAATCAATTCAATTTCATTCATTTTGTAATTATTATTATTATTATTTATTATTATTATTATTATTATTATTATTGTGGTTATTGTTATTAGTCTAAATATTATTATAAAGAACTTTGCTGCAGTATTTCCACCGAAAACAAACTGATCTAATAACATCGATATCATACCAAAATAAATTACTGACTCAATATGTTTAACAAATGTGTTTATATATACGTGGTGCACCCAATAAGTCGTGAGATTAATATAGAAAGACTTAAGATATCTGTGAGGAATATTTGAATGTTTGATGTTTTGTGTTTGAATGGTATGTTGATTTGGAAATGTGTCTCTCCTACCCAGATGGATGATTAATATTTTCATTCTTATTATCTAAAAATATGTAATGTTTAAATTTATTTTTAATTTCAAATAATTTTAAAATTTTAAATAAGTTAATTAATTTTTATAATATTTAATAAATAAATCAAATTAATATTTTTTAAATAATAAATAGTCATGTTAATTATTATCCAATAAGTTTTGAGTAAATATTTTAATGAAATATTTATTTCCCCATTTGCTAAAAAAATAATGAGAATTAATTCATTAATCAATTTCGTTTAAAATGCAAACGTACGAAAGTTTTGACAAAGATTGTCTTAAGGACAATCAAAATTGTTGTTTAAATAAAAATATAAAAAGTCAAATTGGTGTTCTTAATATGGCGACACACGACCACGTGACTCCGAATATCAAAGGTCCAGAAACATTCGACGGATCTGAGACAAAAGTAAAGAATTTATAAAGAATTTGAACAGGTACGCGAAGATAATGGGATTTTCGGAGGAAAGGAAAATCCTTTTAGTCACGCCATACATGACACCAGAGGCAATAATCAAGTATGAAACAGCACCCGGTGAAACATGTAAAGAAAAATTAAGAGCAGCGTTCTCCAAGGAAAAAACCGTACTAGATTTAATGAAAGAAATGTTAGATTTGAGAATTGGCTCCAGCGATCCCACAATAATATTTAGAAAGGCAGACGAACTAATAGAGAAATTGGTAGAAAAACGCTAGGTAAGAAAGAACTATCGAATTTAGTGTACGCTAACTTGATAGATGATGATGATGTACAAAAACAAAATAGCCATTCAAGGTATCACGAAATCTGATGAGATTGAAGAAATACAAACAAGAATGTTCGAACATGAGAAGAAAAGAAATGCACCAGTGGTAGCATATAATACAAAAAGAGAAAATGAATGGAAAACAGTGGAAAATAAAAAGAGAACAACAAGACCGCGGAATAGAGAAATTCCAGAAGATACAAGAAGAAATTTTAACGTCAGGAAAATTACTTGTCGGGCATGTCATGAAGAAGGACATGTTAGAAGAGATTGTCCAAATGGGACATGTAATCATTGCAATAAAAAAGGACACATAAGAACACAATGTTATGAAAACCCGAATAGGTTTAAGGAACACGAGCAATGGAAACGGGATAATGGTAGAAATCGATGGGAAAATGATAGGAAAAATTACTCGAATCAAAGATATAGAGACCGGCCGACGTACACAAATAGGAAATATTCAGTAGCGGAATTGGACGAATTAGACGATGAATTGTATGAAGGAGATAACTCTTCAAGACGGGGCTATACCGACGAAACCAACAGAAAAGAATATTCTAAAAGACAGGAATATCCCAGAGGTTACAGAAAATTCAGAGATGATTAGGGAAACGAGGATGCACGATCACAGGGAGAGGTGATCAGTGTGCTTCATTAGAAAGTCAATGCAGATGTATGTTTGAATGTACATATAAATGTGTGTGTGATTGTATTTTTGATTGTATGTATGAAAATATTCCTCTAGAAATGTGTGAATTAGATAGTTTGAATAAAGAAAATTATGAAAAATGTGATAGCATGGATTTTGAAAAAGAAAGAAAGGAAAGAAATATTACAACAGATATATTAAAAATAGCAAAATTTGACATAAATTATAAAAAATTGAAAGAACGGCCAAGTGTAGAATTTCGTATAAAAGATAAAAATGTTCAGTGCCTTTTAGATACAGGAACCCGAGTGAATGTCATTAAAGCGGATTTAATCATAGGTATGAAAAATATTCAGATTAGAGAAACAAGAAAGCGTCGTATTCACTGTGCGAATGACTCAGGACTTGTAAACTATGGGTGTAGTGTTCACTAAATCGTATCAGCAGCAGCAACCAATTAAGAGTTTTTTTTCAAGTGATATTTAATTTATTTTTTTTTGATTTTTAATTTTGAAAAAATTTCTTAATTGGATTTGCAACCCCTGAAATTTTTGAGATTGGAAAAATTCAGACGTGCATTAAAAAAATTTCTAATACAATTAACAATTTAAAAAAATATAATTATCGAAAAAACTTTAAATGAATTAATATTGGTAATTGTTTTAATAAATACAATATTTTATCGCATTCAAAATACTCTGATTTCTGTTGTATGTTATTATTGCATCAACATAATTAGTGTTTATTATTCTTATTTCAATCTTTCTGTTTGAAATCGAATCTCGAAATGGCCAACACGATTCACTCGTGTCTCGAGTCGTGGAAAACCGTCGATTTTTCGTCATTACCTAAAGATCTGGATTCGATCGCCAATGAGATCGCTAACGATCAAAGTGACATTTCGCGGCGAATATTAATCGATGAAAATAAGAAATTCAAAGACCAAATGTCTGTGGACACTCAGAAAGAAGTCTCTCCATTATTGAAGAGTTTTCAAACAGAAGTCGATCAATTGAACAAAAGAAACAAGAATCCATGCAGTGCGCTCGAGATTGCCGCAACAACAGGTGACTACTCATACTTGGCAACGGCGCAATACGATCCCCGATGTCTCAATGACGACCAGTCCAGAGGATGATCCCTGCTGATTTATTCGAAATTTCCCGATCCAAAAGGCGGTCGGAGTCTGCGTACGATAATTTATTCGATCGATATCGGTGACACTGGTCACATCAAAATGGTGTCAGAAGTGATTCGAATCCACAAGTGCCTGGCGGGAGCCGAACTGATCCCGACTCCATTCCGATGGATCCAACCGCTCTCGGTGATCTGACCTGGGCCGCGTACGGAATCATAGATCATGCACGTGTCATCGTGCACATGAATCTTCCCGGGGGACCGGATACGGGGACAAATCCACCTCCCGTCGACGATTCAAACCCGAGTATCAGTGCGATCACTGCGAATATTCCCCCACCGGCATATTTCAGTGACAGTGATGGATCACCGAAGTTATGGTTGAGTGTGGTCGACATGCGGTTCAAGATACAGCGCATCACTGCACAGCCGACTCTGTTCCTCAATACTCTGGCGATCTTACCGGCTGAACTGATGCAAGTGGTGTACAAAAACACCGATCATTTGTACCAGCATCATAAGCCATATGACGAACTTCGCCGAATCATTCTCGCCGCCCATGAGCCATCTTTTGAGGACACATTTGCGCCGTACTACAGGACGCAAGTCCTCGGTCCAAGTAAGCCTATCGGAGTTCCTGAAGCGGGTCACCAATGACTTGGAGAAGATCCAACATGTATTAGCACAGGACCCTACGGACAAAATCCTGTCGCGATTTTTCCTCAAATAATTGCCACCAATTACTCAAGCTATCTTGGCTGGCATAGAAAATCAGGAGCTTCCGACTCTGGCACTTGTAGCCGACAACATCTGGCTTACTCAGCAATCGAATGAGAGCAGTTGTTTTCAGGTCAGCACCCAGCCTGCTCCGAGCCCTGGCACAGTACACGCACCTGAAACACAAAATGCAGACATGCTCACGCAGATTGCGAGTATTACGTCAATATTATTCAGTTTGCAGACGCGACTCAAAAATATCGAGAAGAACGGATCCACCAGTAATCATAAATCCAGATCATCGAGCAGAAACAAATCGCCAAGACGGAACCGATTACAAAGCGCAAACAGTAACGTGTGCTGGTTTCACAAGAGATTTGGCAAAGACTCACGTAAGTGTCAGCCAGGCTGTGAGTGGAGGTGCGACAAATCCAAATTGGAAATCGTCGCCACTTGCATCTTCCACTTCCGTTACCGCGATGAGGCAACGCGTTGCGCACCTGGTTGTTCCCAATACAAAAAAAACGGATATCGCCTTCAGTTTTTGCAGCGAACTCGGAAGGCGTCAATAATTGCTGCGGCATATTTACCTGTGATGCTCATATTAGCAGTCATGCTACTGCCAAAACATCGTTCTTGGTTGATACAGGCTCTGCCATATCCGTTTTACCGAGAAGATTTCAGTCGCACAGCACTCAATCCAATCGCCGTCTCACTGCTGCAAATGAATCAGTGGTACACACATTTGGAACCATGACTTTGTCTTTCAGTCTCATTGACTTGAATCACGTGTTTCAATGGACTTTTACTGTCACTGAGGTCGCGCAACCGATTTTAGGAGCAGATTTCTTCGACCACTTCAGACTGTTAGTGGACTGCAGGAACAATAAACTCATCTTGGGCAGTACTCCGGAGTCCTTGTCCACTACGCCGATATAGCGCGTATCTGTTCACTTGCTACAGATCCCATGCAACATATTCGAGCATTCTATCCAGCAACCGTCCTAGGATCCAGCCAAATATCCAATTTCAACGATTGCATATCAAAATATGTCATAGTGACAATCCCTTGTGCTCCAGTGCGACAACATCGACGCGAACCATTACAAGAGAGGAGACTCTTGGCTGAAAAGGAGTTCAAAGAGCTCGAGGATTCCGGTGTTATACGCCGATCCAGTTCTCCATGGGCCTCTCCTCTGCAGATCGTTACGAAGAATGACGGATCCTTACGCATCTGTGGGTATTATCGAGGCCTAAACAGAGTCAATACTCCAGACTCTTACCCGATGCCCCTTATTACCGATATACTCCAGTGTTTCGCCGGTTGCACAGTGTTCTCCTCCCTGGATTTGGCCAAGGTGTATCACCAAATTCCAGTGACGAGGCTTCTGTAGCGAAAACAGCCACCATCACACCATTTGGCTTATTCGAATATTTAAGAATGCCATTTGGTCTTCGAAATGCTTCTCAAATATTTCCGAGGCATATCGACATGGTATTGAATGGTCTGTCAAACAACGCAGCCTACATCGATGACATCATAATTGGATCACCGGACACTGCTACTCACCAAACGCATCTTTCCGAAACTTTAGAGAAACTGAACAGGCATCACCTGAAGCTGAAACTGGAGAAATGTTAGTTCTTTCAACAAAGCGTTGAATTTCTTGGACACAATTTATCCAAGGATGGCATCAGTCCACTAGAAGAGCGCACCAAAGCCATCAGGGACTTTCCAAAACCAGAAACAGTCACTGCGATGTGCAGCTTTTTGGGAATGGTAAATTCTTGCCGCAGATTCTTACCGAATCTCTCTGGTACATTGGCGCCGCTCACGGATATGTCATCTGGACCCAAGAAGAAGCGTTTGACGTGGTCCCAGGATTCAGATTCCGCATTTGAGCTGATCAAACAGGATATCATGTCAATTACATCGTTGCGATATCCAGATAACTCGCTTCCACTTACATTGACAACGGATGCATCGAATATTGCAATCGGAGCAGTACTCATGCAATTGTGAGACGACAATCCAGAGCCTTTGGAATTCTACTCTAATTCTCTCTACCTTTGATCGAGAGTTGCTCGAATTGTTCTTGTCTATGAAACACTTTGAGTACATGCTCATCGGACGTTCCTCACACCGATCACAAGCCGCTAATGCAGATTTTTCAAATGAAAAATCCATCACCACGCCAACAAAGACAGATCAGTTACCTGTCTCAGTTTGACATTGAAGTCAAATTCATTTCTGGCGCCGACAATGTTGTAGCGGATTTCTTCTCTCGGGTGGAACTGGCAGCATTGGAGCTCGAGCCATATCTTTCCCAGGAAGCTTTGGAAGCCAATCCACCGTCGGATAAGGACCTGTCTCTTTTCAAGAGAAACCCCCTGCACGCGGACATATCTTCTACGACACCTCCATCGCAGGCTGTCCTCGTCCAATTCTAGGCGAACGCCTTCGTGCGGAAGCTTTCAAGGCAGTCCATGCCATAGCTCACCCCGGCTCCAAAGCAACATATGAGCTGTTGCGCACCAAAGTTGTGTGACCGTTCATGCGCCGCGATGTCAAGTTATGGTGCAAAGCTTGTCTCTAGTGTCAAGCCAACAAAGTGACAAGACATACAAAGCCGCCAATTCTCAGCTTTCCGACGGGCAGTCGTTTCGATACCATACATATGGATATGCAATGGATATTCCATATGGATATTCCACCATGCAATGGCTATACTTATCTCCTGACGATCATTGATCGGAATTCTCGTTGGCCAGAGGCGTTTCCGATGAGGAGCATAACCACCGAAACAATTGTTGAGATATTTGTCAACAATTGGATAGCCAGATTTGGTGTGCCAAAGCCTATAATCACGGACCAAGGTTGCCAATTTGAGTCCACGCTGTTTACCAATCTATTACAGCGACTTGGCACTCAGCACATGAAAACGACAGCATTTCATCCACAATCGAACGGTCTGGTCGAAAGATTTCACCGGATATTGAAGAATTCCTTGAGAACCATGTCCATCAATCATAACTGGATAAAACAGCTGCCATTTATTCTACTGGGGTGGAGAAACATTCCCAGCAGTCACCATGGAACTTCTCCAGTGCAAAAGCTGTTTGGCTCAAACACTTCCTTAGTTAATGAGCTTTTCTTTAATGATTGTCCGAGTGATGACCACCAGTTGGAATTGACTCGGCAGCATTTCAAGAATTTGGACACCTCACTACCAAAACAGGATGCTTCCAGAATGCATGTACCGCGCGAATTCATTCTTCATGGTTTCACTCAATCATCAATCTAGTTTGAACGATTTCTCTCCATCCTCATATTCATACATGCATATATTTATTTTCATTCACGTACCTCTAACGGGCAGATCCGACTCATTGATCGAAGTATTTCTTTTCCATTTGACTAGATTAGTATTACTCTCGTCCATCCATCCGCTCCAGGGTATAATTTGATCACTCGTCCAAGACTCCATTTCCCCCTTTCAGCTCTGTGAGGATTATTTGGTATGTGGATTTTTGTGTAGTGTTTGTATGTTTAAATGTTGTATGTTGATTTGGGATTGTGCCTCTCCTAACCAGATGGATTATCAATATTTAATTTCTTATAATCTGAAACTAATTTATTTAAATTTAGATTTAATATTCAAATTTTTAATTTTTATTATTGCAACTTTTAAATAATTTTATTGATTTTATTTTTGTAAATTTTTAAATAATTAAAATCAAATTAATGTTTAAAAAGGACTATAAAAATATTTTATTTCAGTCAATACACACCCCTAGTATGCTTGTGGAAAAAGGATACAGATTCGATAAGATTATGCATGGATTTCAGACAACTGAATCAGATCTCAGAAAGAGAAGCATTTTCAATGCTCAATATGGAAGAATTAATGGATAAATTACACGGTACAAGGTACTTCAGTACAACTGACTTGGGTAATGCATATTACCAGGTAGAATTACAAAAGGAGTAACAAGAGAAAACTGTATTCTTTACAAAAATTGGTCAATTTTTTCTGTAAAATTCCCTTCGGCATAGCAGTAGCCCCAGGTACATTTCAAGAATTAATGACTAGAGTCTTACAGTCAGTTAAGAAGTGGATATCGGTATATTAGGATGACATACTGATAGCAACTCGGACCATAGAAGAACACTATAGAGTAATGGACGAAGTTTTCAAGAAAATTGAGGAAGCGGGTTTTCGTGTAAAACCAACTAAATGCAAATTTTTGAGAAGAGAGGTAAAATTCTTAGGACGTGCAGTGAACAGTGAAGGTATTCACAGACCCGATAAAATCAAAGTAATTAAAGAATTTTAGAGACCAAACTGCATGAAAAAAATTAAAGAGTTTCCTCGGAATTTGTAATTATTATCGACGATTTATAAAGGGCTCTTCAAAAAAAGCAAAGGCTTTTTTTGCATAGCAAAAACTATGCAGAGCAAATAAGGATAAATTAACATGAACAGACTCATGTGAGCAAGTTTTTCAAGAAATGAAAAAAGCACTCGTTACAGCACCAATTTTGACATTCTGGATTTCAATAAAGAGTTTATTTTGGATACGGATGCCAGCTTTGACAGTATTTGAGTAGTACTATCACAGTTGGGCGAAACGGGACGAGAACAAGTAATCGCGTACGGGTCGCATACGATGGGGGCACATGAGAAAGGGTATTGTATAACAAAGAAGGAATTGTTAGCCATTTATTATTTCTGTTAGCATTTTAATCCTTATTTCAATGGCAAGAGATTTAAACTGAGGAATGACCATAAAACCATCACTTTTATGCTTCATACAAAGAAACCATACACCATTATAGAAAGGATTCATGAGAGGAGTTATAAATTAGAAGATATAGACAAGAAACAAATAATTAGAAATGTTGAAAAGTTCAAAAATTTTAAAGAAAAGGGGAATGTTAGGAATTTTTATGAAATGTTTTGAAAATGTTTGAAATAATAAATGAATTCAAAGTATCATTTTAAAATCAAAAAAAATCAAGAACTAAATAAAGTTATATTAACTATGATAAAATTTCGTAAATGTAAATTTAAAAAAATGAAAATATTTAATTGTCAGAAATTACAAAAAGTAAAATGGATTATTAATACTATATTTATTTTTATTATACAGGTTTGAGATTTATGAAATAAATAGTTCATCAAAATTAAAAAAAAATAAATTAATTTAATTTTGATTAAATTTGTTTAAATTAAATGTATTAGACATACTTTTGTAGATAAATAAAACTTGAAAACTGATGTCACCTTTTAATACTGATAACGTGGAAGATGTTCCAAAAACATTTAACAATGATATTATCGTCAATTGTTCATAATGGTCGTTGTGTATGCAGTTCCCAAGGGTGACAATATGTAATTATATTTTTTACATCAAATTCGAAGTAAAGTCGTTTGAAAGTAATTTAATGAAAAGTCGATAGTAGAATGACTTTTATGAACTGGGCCGTATACATTTATTGAGAAGTATACTAAATAATCCAGTTCTAAGGTTATTGTTAGTGTAGGGAGCATAAGATAAAGTCGTCGATTGGGTGATCGTTCTACATATTGATTTTATCACCAAATTGGATAAACTTCTTAACTGTACAGTAAAGGTTAATCAAGGAGTGGTAATCTGTTAGGGTTTAGTAAACTTAATATCCTGATTAAAAATAAGTAAATAATTTTGCAGCCTAGGGATTACTGAAAACATAAACCTTTATTAATTAATAATAAATTGATATCATTGTAAATTAATTAGTATTTTAATAGATTGATGTTAGCTAAGTTAAATAATACCATACTCTACGAACGCCTAACTAACCTATCAGCCCTTAAGTCTGCTATAGTTTCCCAAACCCGAAGGTGCTCATGATCCTGTACTGTTTGCAGATGCGGATGATTGAGACGCTCATCACAGTACAATTTAGCGACTGTGAAGCTGTTGAGTGGGGATCAGGACGTTTAGTCGCCGGAAAATTATAACTCTACTCCATTAAAAAATATCATTACGAAAATAATTCGCAAAAATTGAAGTTGCGAATAAGACTATAAAAATACTGAGTTCAGTAAATAAGGAACCCGGTATTTCTATTTCACAATAAATAAATAAGTCAAATTAACCCAACTCAACTATCACTAAACTGTTGAGTTAGATTAATTTATGTGCAACAAAATAAACAATTAATAAAAATCAGTAAATAAAAAAAATAAATAAATCTAACTAGCCGGTAAATACATGGAATATACATTTATTAACATAAAATCTTTCTCCATATAACTACTCAACGCGGTAATTAATAATCTTAATTTTTAATTATGATTATCGATTCTTTGATTTTTGCCATTTTTTTAGATTAATTTTTATGTCTGCTGGAGGAATCTTTCTATCCATTTATAAAAATTATCGTTCTCTTCGCGTTTTCACTCGCCATTTGTTAATTCTAAATGTCATATGTCATAAAGATTGAGAGTTTTGCTCTTTTTTTGCTCCTTTTCATGATCTAGAAAATTGTTATTGGATTTCATTTTCTTCATTCTAAGTAGAGCTTTTTTTGTCATTTTAAAATTTCTGCAAACAATAAATTTGATGAGATTCATGTTATTCCTTCATACGTTTGGATTTTAACATTTGTATTTCTGTTCGGGAAAAATCAAATTAACAGATTTTGAGCTTCAATTATACCCACGTCTTCGAAACCGGTAATATTAAATTCAATATAGAAATTCTCAATGAGATAACAGATGATTGAATAAAAAATTAACATCATATCGGAATTACTTTCTTCCAGTACTTGTTCAATACATAATACAAAAGTTCATCATTGTAAGGAACACGGGATCTATAATTAAGTCATTTAAGGTTGGCCATCATTGCAGAATGATTCGATACCAACAAAATTTAAATTTTCGGAACACCAGAAATGATCGCAGAGCGGCAGTTTGAGCGCGGCTACCTCGCCCAGAGCTCAACAGATTGTATCTTGTTCTAGTTTTAGATTCGTGATTTCTGCGTGATAAATATATCCTATATAAATATTTAATTTTATAAGCAAACAATACACATATTGTTTCCATTGAACAAGAACCGCAGTCAACATAATCTCCAATAAACAAATCTCTATCAGTTGATAATTTTTTTACACGATAAATATATTACATTTAGATATTTAATTTTATAAGTAAACAACACATATACTGTTTCCAATGAATAAGAACTGCATTCAACATAATCCCTAAGAAATAAATATCTGTCAGTTGAAGATTTTCCACAATTTTGGAATATTATCGTTAATTCATTCCATTCATCATGAATGTCTTCACAATTTTTAATAGGAACTGAAATTTCGTCAATTTCTTTGATACACAATCTCTGATCGRGAATTCTTTCATAATTATCTTCGAATATCTTCATAAAATAATCCATATTAAAAATATGATCTAATGGCAAAGTTATCACTTCTTTTAAATTAGACATTCAATTTGATTTAATGAATAATTTTCTTTAAATAATAAATCAATATCTCTTAGTAATTTTTATTTATTCTCAAAATTTCTATATGTAATAATGCATTCAAACAATGCAACAAATTACATAATTATAATAATAATAACTTTTGTTTTTCACAAACATAAATAGAAAAAATTTTCCAAACTCTAATTTTTCAATTTAATTACATTTTCTTTTTTTCTTACAAAAAAAACTAATTCAACAAAAATACAAATTTTCTAAACTTTCTCAAACTTTAAAAATTTTTTAATTTTTAAAGTTTACATTCTCAAATAGTTTCGACGTTAGATTGCCACTCTGCGATCCAAATCAAACAAAAGAAAATTACAAGCATATCCCGTATAATGGACAGGAATAATGACGCACAAACGAAAACACATTAATCACTGACCTCGTACAAAGACACCAGAAAAAAAATCAGACACACTCTTGTCACCTGGAACGGAGGTATCACAACAGTCCTCCCCCCAAGAAAACAGAGTTTTAGAGGTTATATTTCTATTTTGTGTACTTGTTTGTTAGTACTGCATTTAATGTGACTAATTAATGATTTTGACATTTCTTAAGTTGTATGTTTTGTATCTGTTGGTTTTGAGAATTGTTATGTGATTAGGTCCCTTGTTTATAACATTATAGGGTCCTTCAAACCTTTCGTCAAAACCCGTCGTTACTTGTATTTCGACGTATGCTTTCAAAGGAGTTTCTGAATTAGTATACATAAATTTTTTGTCTTCATTAAGCATAATCTTTTTTGAAAAAAGTTCTATGTTGAATTTATTTTCGGTTAGTTTTTCGAATGGTGATTTGTTGTCGACGCTGTTTGGCTTTATTCTGAGTGCTAGTGTGGTCTCGTTTAGTTCCTCTATCCAATTTTGATTGTTGCATTTTGTTCTCAGTGTTTGTTTTAAATATCTGTTGAATATTTCTGCCTTGCCATTTGATTGTGGATTGTAAGGTGTTGTTTTGATTTTATTAATATTTAGACTGTTACAAAAATTTGTAAACTCGATAGACTGAAATTGTCTTCTTGATCTGTGATCACGCGCTTTGGAGGGCCATATCTTGCGATCCAATATTTCTCGAATTTATAACATATTGTTTTTGCAGATATGTCTTTTAACGAGATTGTTTCAAACCAATTTGTTTTTCTGTCGATCATGCATAAGATGTACTTATAATTTTTGTTTATTGGTCGATTAGAGGGCCGATTAGATCCATATGAAGGAACTCCAATTTATTAAGCTCGTCGTATTTAAGTATTGTTTGTTTATGTTTCTTTGTGTTCTTGTTCTTGTTGCATGCTATGCAATTTTGTACAAAACTTTTGATATCTTTATCCATGTGTTTCCAACAGGCTTGTAATTTGATTATGTTGTAGGTTGTTTTAAATCCGTAGTGACCGAAATCATGTATGTTTTTGATGAACATATTTCTAAGCTCTTTAGGAATGATTGGTCTATTTATATTCTTGATGGATTGATCGTACCAGATGTTCCTTTTTATTTTGAGTGAAGTATTTTCACATTCTTTAACGGCTTCATCTTGTATGTTTGATAATTCGATGATGTTTATCGGTTTAATGAAATTTATGTTATTGATTGTGTTTCTGGATAGGAAATCGGCAACGATGTTGGATTTACCCGGTATGTAACAGATTGTACAATTAAACTGTGAGATGTAAGATGAGTGATTTAATTGCCGTGGACTTGGATTTTTCAATGTTAGAGCATGAACTAATGGCTTATGATCTGTTTGAATGATGAATTCTCGGTGAATCAGATAGTCTTCAAAATGCTTGATCGATCTATAAATTGCCAGGAGTTCCCTGTCGAAAGTTGAACAATGTGACTCTATAGTGTTACGTTTCTGAGAGAAAAAAGCAATTGGTACGTCGGAAGAATTGACGTATTATGACAATGTTGCACCGATTGCTATGTTTGATGCGTCGGTCATTAGAGTCAGCTTAGTGTTTTGTTGAATTATATAAAGTTTTTTAATGTTGGCTAGTTGATTTTTTATGTAGTTGAAATTTTCTAGACTTGATTCATTCCAACTTATCTTTTCTAATTTTTTTGTTCTTATTCATGTCTGTGAGAGTTGCGAGCAAGGCGGAACAGCTTGAAATGAATCTATGGTAAAAATTAACCATCCCACAGAATCTTCTGATTTCTTAAACGTTCCTAGGGGATTCGATTAGTCTTATGTGGTCCAATTTCTCTACTATTGGATATATAACCCCTTGTTCAATTGTATGTCCCAAGAAGGTTATTTTCTTTTTGAATAATTCACATTTCTCCATGTTTAGTTTTAACCCGTTGATCTTTAATATTTCGTACGCATATTAATATTTCGTAGCCATATGGTTTCGATGTGAAGTCTCGTCGATGCTACCGATTAGGATGTCGTCTAAATAGGTTACAGCGTAATCTATTTTTGAAAGGAGGCAATCCATATGTCTTTGAAAGGTGGATGCTGCGTTTTTGAGGCCGAACGACATTTTTAAAAATTCGAAAAGTCTGAAAGGTGTCAAAATTGCCGTCTTTTTGATGTCTTCTTCTGCCATTTTAATTTGATAATAAGCTTTTTCAAGGTCCAGTTTAGTGAAAAATTTGGCCTCTGTTAATCTTGTTGTTACATCTCTTATGAGCGGGACTGGGTATTCATTCTGGAGCGGAGAATTGCCAATTTTGACCGAACATTTTTTTGCCAGTTTCAGAAATTTATAAATAAAACATATAATAAATTAAATCAATTAAAATAATTAAATAAATTAATTAAATTAAA
>MQRK01175143.1:289-15032 GCA_001938485.1 Girardia tigrina
CACGCTCCAGACATACCTATGTACAGAGAACACTCAAACCAATCAAGGTCATGTACAGAGGCAAATGAAAGAAAGATAACATCATTCCTCGACCAATACACGCGGAGCCAGAGTAACACCAACAACTGACTACAACGAACAAATCGTCGAAAAATTCTATGAAAACCATGAGACGTTTATAGAAAAGAGAAAGCTCCCTTCATTATTCTAGGCATCTGGATGCGCAGATTGATGAAGATATTAACCACTTCTCAACCAGAAAATTTTGAAATAGCGTCACAAATGAGAGGGGCATGAAACTCCTTATATTTGCTTAAAAACAGAAGAAGGTTGTGGCGAACACCTTGCATGGGTTAATATTATGAAGAAGAACAATATGAAATGTAACTGATGGTGTGACACAGAAACAATTAGCTACATTTTAGTACCTAAGAAATTCAAATTCAGAGTGAATAAAGATTAAATGAGAACTCTAAAGAAAATACAGTTGAACTTTCTAATCCGTCCCTCTTTAATCCGACAACCTGTCTAATCCGGCAGGTTCGAAAATCCCCATTTTTTATTCACGCTATGTGTTCTGACTCTCTCTATTCCCGCAAACTGTGTATTCCGGCATATTTTAAAATCACCTGCCATGCCGGAATAGCGAGGTTCTCCTGTAAACATAGGAAGTGATCATGATGTTTCCACAAAGACCAAAACAAATTATGGAAGAGTGCTTTTAGACATGTAGAAACTGAAGGATAATAAAATTAGGGACATTTCTTATAATCTCATGGTTTAATTGGGAAAATTGTGATTTTTTTTTACTGGCCACAGACTTTATGATATATTTACCGTCTGTAAAAGGCTTCATATTCTTAGCAATAATGTGAGATACTCAAAAACTAGCACTGACAATACTCTTTGATTGTCCAGTTTGATTATGAAATATGTTTGATGAGATGTTAAATTGTTCTTCAAAAATTTTAACTTAGTTCCGTTCGCCATTGGTAAGTTTATCAATTTCGCTATGTTTTTGTTAATAATGTCTTTTAAAGTTGTATTATTTTAAAATTGTAATTGCATGATTACAAATCAAACATACAGTATCGCCTTTTATATGAATTAAAAAGTAAAATTTCTCCTATTCACTTTGAAACCTTCTATTTTCATCTTCAAGTTTTCTTTTCTTCTTTTCAATTTTTCTTCCAATCATGACGAATAAATATAATATCTAATAGAAATAAATACCCTAATTATTGATACGATAAAAAAACAGTGTCCGGTAATTTCACTAAACAGGAAGTATTAAATGAAAAATATTAAATGAAAAATATCTACTTATAAATTATAAGTAGTTTATATTAACTTTTTATAGTATTTTTTTAAATTATTTTTTTAATTAAAACTTTGATGGCGAGGTAGAGTTGTTTCTGCATAAAGAATGGATATAAAAATTTAATTTTTTGATTTACTAGTTTTATATCACATCAGTATTTGGTGTTAAATTTAATTTTTCGTTTTCAAATTTCTTTTCTGATCTGTAAACGAATCTGATTGTAGAAGGTATTAGTTAGTTCTTTTGTGTACTTTTGAGGGGAATATTTACTATTTTGACAATTGATAAATAATATGAATTTAAATAAGATTTTTAATTGAATTGATTTTTTGTTTAAAAATATATTTTTGTAAAAATCAAAAATCAGATTTAATTTTTCATAAAATGTTAAGCTCCTACTCCGGATGGTCATTAGAAAACGGTGAAATTTAAATTAATTTTAAATTATGTAATTCATAATATTATACCATAGAAGAGTAATTTATTGTTTATTAATCATGGTATTGTATACTTTACATTTTATTTACTATTAAATCCATGACAGAAGACAAATATTTGATTTTAGAAGGTAAGTTATAATTTTCTTTAAAATGGAGAATCCTACATAGAGATTTTTGAAGCATTCAAAGGTGTCTTGCAATGTTCTTTAATGAAAAATAAAACTAAGATTTATTGACGATTTCATTTAAGATCTAATGCATCTTTTACGGTAAGGAAGCAAAAAGGAAAACTGTAAATCAAAATGTTTATTGCTAGGAAATATATCGTCAACAGTTTGGAGGTTTACAGAGACTGATGAAAGATTAAGCGAAAGATAAACTGTTTGATTTTTCGTTTAAAAAATACTTCCTTTTGAAATTGTAACTATTGTGATATTTTGGCTTAAAATATAAATGCAATATGCTCTCATTGGCCTTTACAATAATTTCGCTAAAAATCAACTGTAAATTTACCATATGAATAATTAATAATTTAATCGAAATGATAAAAATGATTATCAAGTAATTCAAATATATTAGGTAATGATAATGTAATAATTATAGCAAAATATACTCAGTAATATTTTTTTGCAAAATTGATAAATTAAAAGAAATTCGTCAACTCATTCAACAGTTGATAACTGTTTTGCAAGCTATAAAAAAAGGAAAACTCGTAAAGAAAAGTGATGGAATCATTGTCTTGGGTGTTATGATAGTCTGTACCTCTACCAATGGTATTGTATCCCGATACCCACCAGTAATGCAGCCTCATCAGACCTGTCATACTCACCTGCTAACTTCTGCAGACCCTGCCGCGTGACAGCTCATTAAAACACTTACAACACCTTATACACCCACACAAAATATAGAAACTAAAGCTCGAATGTTCTGCTCCAGTGTCATTTCTCATCTCTGGCAACCACACCTGTATAGTTCCCGGCTAACTGGCTCCTAATGACACTTGCCGAATGAATCCTTGTTTTTCTAAATGTTGTGGTGTCATAGACTCGCACCTTCACTATCTCATCACCAGATGTGTTTGATGTTCGTTTTAATTATTGAATAACAAATGGGCTGTTGAAATCAACTGCAGTTATTTTCATTGTGTTGTCACATTGATGTGAGATGTTTTTCATATTGCTCCATCAGTGATAAGTTTTTATTTTCCTCACATGAAGTAATTAATTTGAATTTACTAATTACATTTTTTCAAATTATAAATTTTTGTTTGAATTTAACGATTTTTGCATATGGTTTTTCATATATTGGGAGATTAATTTCTTTTCTGATTATTTTAGGCCGGTATTATTTCATCAAATAATTGAATTTTTTTTCGTTTGTTGTGTTAAAATTGTCTTATAATTATAAATTTTTAAATATTAAAAACTTTCCCAGATTATCTAATATGCTTGCTAAATACGGAATTTCTAAAATTTTATATCGTTGATTTGCGTTTCAAATTCTTCTTTTTAAAATTCTTTTCCTTAACTGTTTTTAAATATTCCATAGCTTTGTAAATGACAACGGATTATACTATTATAAATTCCAAAACAAAGCCCTACAATTAAGTTCAATGTTTTACAGTGTTGTAGAAACCTTCACGCAGCCAAAAGGTTTTGAGGTCAATCGAAATGTTTAGTTTGAAACTGAATGATTACATGGTGTTAATTGTAATAATCCTCTAAAATAAAAAACTAAACAAATTTAATTACGAAAAGTAAATTTCTATTATTATCCAACAATTAGACTTTCAACGCTTAACATAAACAAGTTCATTGTAACGCGATGAAATCTCAGTGTCACAGCAACATACTTTGCGAATGAGTATAAATGACCTACATGTGTTTATATTCTTCCATACGTTTTGATAAAATCTCGTCCATTCTTTAAACAAGCAGTTTTAAAACAAAACGGGATCAAAAAAGTGTTTCCAAAGATCCAGAGTCAAAACGGTCGGATCAAAATGGAGTGGCAAAAAATATATATTCAATTAAATTTAATATCACTTCCAAAATTCAGAAACAAACAAAATATAAATTTTAAATAATAAATTAATTAAAACTAAAACAATACTAGATCATGGAGAAGAAGGAAAAATAATATTTTCCCATTTTTAGTTGTCATGAATGAAAATTAAAAAATTGTCAAAGAGCGTAAACTCTATTTCTGAAGGATTTCCGTCCAATCTTTGTGGGCTTCGTCCTTCATCCTTGTATTCATAGAATCTCTAATTGTTGTGAAATGTTTCTCCCTGATCTCGTTAGTATTGCGGTGATATGGTCTAGAATATATATTTTTAAGCTTTTAAATTTATTATCTGTGTCTGAAAAATCCTGATTGAAAAGTTTTTCCTCTATCGACATGGAATCTTTTAATGTTCTGAATTTCCATATACATTTATCCAGCAAACCTTTTCGTACAGTTTTCTCATTTTGATTAACCACTTCGATTAAACTGATGTATCTGCTAAATTGATTGATTATCGCTAGTTTATGTTTGACATCTATTAATATCTGTTTGAAAAGAACCATAGAAAGGCATTTAAAGTTTGTAGAATGATTCAACAGCGGATTTTTTAATGTTTTTATCTTTTGGTTTCGTGTCTAAAGTCTTCCTTTTCTGACAATTTATCCAGCTTTGTACGAGATGATCCTGTTTTTTCATTTCTTCGGATCAGTATGCAATCATTTTTTAGCACAGCTTCAGTTGTGTCAAAGCTGATCTGCTTCCATATATATTTGTTTTTTTCATGCTTTATATATGCTTACTTTCTATATATATATAACTTTTTGTTAGAAAAAAAGGAATAGAAAAAAACGATTTTAAATAACAATACAATCCCGAGTAGTCACCAAGATTCTCGGTAATTATAAAATCGGTCAGGGGCCAATTAATAATTAAATTTTTATTAAGAATAAAAAAGAATTGTAATTAAACTGAATATTAGAAACATAATTTTAAAATCATTTGCATTTTGTTAACTCTTTTATAAACACCACTAAAACTCAACAAAGGAAACGAGTTGACGAATGACATTTCAGTGATAGATAAACGTGTTCCATTTCTTTGTAAAGATTTTTAAATGCAGTTGTTCTGGCTGTAAGATCTTGAAGTGTTTGTATACTTTGTAAACGAAGGTTTCAATGTCAAATTTCAGAACTTCACTTTCTGTGCTTGCACTATTGTGGATAATATGCACACTGCAACTACTTCTAATAATTGGTCAATGAAGTTCATCTTGAAGCTTGCGTCAAAACTTCACTTTACCTTGTCGATTTACACCACCGAAATTAAGTTTGGTATTATCAGCTGACAAACATATACTTTATCGTTTAAATTGAGTTCTTTGGGGGATTTAATTAATAAAATATTATCATTACACTACACTCATACCTCGCTATACGGCCGCTTTTTATACGGCTTTTCTCTATAACGGCCTACTTTAATTATGGCACTTTTTCGATTTACGGCCTAGAATTTTTCGTTATACGGCCAAAAAAAATTTTGAAAAAAGTGTGAAAAAAAACATTAATATACAATCATACCTCGCTATACGGCCAACTTTCCTGGAACGTATCTAGGCCGTATATCGAGGTATGAGTGTATACTTTTTATAAAACTTATTTCATTTTAATTAGTAAAAATATTATCTATAAACTTAAATTTTTTATATATAATTTCTTTCAAAAGTTCTTTCAATTTAATAATTTAATTTAAAATAATATTTTTTAATTTATCTCAAATATAATTATGATTTTTAATTTAAAAATATCAAAAATTTTCAGTTCACCAAAAAGAACCCCTAACATTATTTATAGTCTGATTTTCGCAATTGAGAAAGCTGACGAACATATATTGCAAAAGGCTTTCTCTTGATACTTGGATACTTGATAAGCTAATCATTCTTTATCTTTACAATCTTTATGATTATTTTTCAATAGAATTATTTTATATTTGTTATTGTGTCTCTAAATAATTCCAAAGGTTATAATTAATGCAATCAATACATTATTTAATTCATATACTTACCGGAGCAGTAGGTTTTACGCTTTACAAATGTTTCACAATTGTGCTACTTCAAATGTTGTATAATGGTACATTTAAAACATACATATTTTCTTTAAAAATAGTTTATAAGTTTACTAGCCAGTAAAATCATTAAATCATTTATTTGATCTGCATTAATACTTAATTTAATTTTTGATTTGGCAAATGTCGAAAACAAAAAATTTGAAGACCAAAAAGAAATCAGAAAATAAAATTAATTTATGGGTTAATTCTTTTAAAGTGAAGGATGTAACATGGAACACTAATACAGCAAAGCAATTGCTTCAAGAAACTGATTTGTCTACATCATGGAAAGGAAAAATTTGTATCAACGAAGAATTTTTTACAATCGAAAACAAAAATAAATCATTTTCAAAATCTTATGAATTAAAAGATGTTCAAGGAATAATGAAATCTCAATTTAATAATAATATGCTAATCCTCGGAGTCTTAAAAAAATGTGTGGTTTATTTTGTGTTTCGTTGCCAAAGTATTGCTGTAAAAGAATACTTAATCAAGACATTTTCAAGTATATCTCAAAATGAAGTATTTCAGGTAAATAGAGCAAATGACATTTACACAAGTTATCATTTGAACGTTGCAGAATCAAATCAAGATCATCCTTATGTATCGAAACCTTATAAAAAAGTCAGTTTACAGAGGCCATCAATTGGAAATTTAGAACTGTTCAAAGGCACAGGATTAAATAATATTTATTTGAATAAGCAAACAGAACCAGACAAAGAAAAATCTAAAGTTTACATAAGAGAAAATTTAAATTACCAGAAAGAATATAGCAATCCACTTGCTAAATCTTCAGAAGCAGAAAAGATTAAGTATGCCAATAAATCCTATGAAAAAGAAAAAGACAACGTCGTGGATGCACTTTGGGTTGAAGACACAAAATTTATTAACTTTGTACCATCTTTAGGTGGAAACATTCAAACAGATGATGGACCAGTTTTCCTTTTTTGTGGACATCAAATACTTCCAAATACTAGTGATAATGTAAACCAATATAATAGATACGATTAAAAATTATATTAAGTAATTTTGTCTTTGTCATTTATTAAACTTTAAAATTATTTAATAATTACTTCATATAAGATTTAGATTAACAAAAGAAATTTATATTAAATAAATAAGGAATCACAAAAATAAAATAATCGTTGTGAAACCTAACCTTTAAACTTCAAGTCAATTTGTCAATACAGTTCTACAATCGAAAAATTTCAATTTAAAAAACGCTATATATTAAATGATCATTATTTTTAATACTTTGATCAGTATTTTTAAAATCATTTGATCAGTATATTTTAATTATGTGATTAGTATTTTTTAATTATTTGATTAGTATTATTTATTTTTGATCAGTAATTAATAAAAATTGACTAGTATATTATTTTTAATTGCTAACTATTTAATTGAAAATGAACTGGTGAAATTAGGAAACTAAAAGAAATAATTGAATTTTTACTTATTAATTGAAGAATATTACATAAAAATAAAACAAAAATATATTTCATTTTTTCCTAAATCTATGTAGTTATAGAAGCACTCTATAGTTCTGCAAAATCCTAACGAATCCATATTATTTTGTATTTTGAAAAAAGAAAACAAATGATAACAAAAATTAAACAATTAATAATGCTTTTGTTGCTTTTAATGGTCTTACGTTTTTCACCAATTGGAACATCTTTTGCCGCATGCAATGGTTTCACATATTTTAATCTTATTGATCATCCAAATAAATGTTTACACATGTATTGCTTGAGAAAACTTGGAGAAGTTCATTTTGCTTCAATCCATTTGGCTAATATATCATCACTATTTGGTAGAGTAACAATCAACAAAACAAAAGCTCTCTTCTTAAATTGGTCAAATGTATTCCATGGTATTTCTTTGATATTTTGTATTTGTTCTTCACTTGAATTGGTTTCGTCACTTGATGGACAATAATATTCAGTTGAATTTTCAAGTATTGTTGAAGTAATGTTTTTTTGCTTTTTACCCATTGATAACCTTTAGTTCATTTTTAGAGTTCAATAGTTGATTTTTCTTTAAATTCAAAATTCGAAAGCCAATTGAAAATATTTATTAATTTCGATGGTTTAACCGTCATCGTCAGAACAAATGATTTTTCAAACGAAATTGACTTATATAGTGCAGTTAATGATTATGTAATCAATACATAATCAGTACATCATTTAAAAACTCTCAACAAAGTTGTAGAGAGTGCAGTTTGAACGTTAATTTTAGGATCCAAAGATCTTATAAATAACGCTTCACATGTCACTCTCTCCCAATAATTTTTAAATTGAGGGCACAGAATTTTAAAGTGTTGTGAAGTTATATNNNNTTTACAATGTCTTCTATGTCCTGCAATGTTACTTCCACCTTCATTGCGACTGTGTTCCTGGATTCTCTTACAGAGATGACGTGAAGTGTATGGGGCGTTACACCCATTACATGTATATTGGTAAATGAGATCCGAACACAATCCCAATGGCGTTGGAGATTTATTGCCGAACATACTTTCAATTTTCTGAGTGCGGGATATTACTTTTAAACTTATTGAATTATCTAACGCTTTCAGAATAGAATTTTTGAACATTTTAAACCCCTCTGAATATGTCACAGTTAACACATAACCAATTCCCAAACTTTTATCATTATTGCTGCAAGATTGCTCTTGATCTTGAACATCTAAAATTTTAGTACTACTTTTTTGTCAATTAATTTATCAATAGTTTCTATATAAAAGAATAAAGTCTTAGATAGTGGAATTAATTCTTTATTCCTTTATATTATAAAAAGAATCCTAACCAGATTAATCCCAAATATGTATTTATTGGATGAATCTGTTTAAGATGGTTTAGAAGAAAATAAAAACCAATACAACGAATAGAAACAAATAAATGTGAATCTTTATTTTTTTAACAATTAACCTTTAATTTATAACAGTACTCACAGCAAAAATCAACATTGTCAACAGTTCGTCAAATAAATTAGGGAATTGTCGGCTGATATCATATTCATTTAATTCCTGAATTGATTGTTTTATTTCAAATTGATAATTTCAATTTTAAATGTTTATTACTATTATTAACCCTACAATGCGCCATGATTCATATTTGAATCAACCATATTTTACCTCAATATCTTTTAATCACGTGATATTCTTTGAGTATTTACATACTGTGAACCAAAAACATTGTCTATGGAATGATAACTGCCCATAAAGTCATAGATGCAATATATTTTGTCAACAAAAATGACAGTTCAGTTTGTAATACTGGCCGCGTTTTTATGATAATTAAAAAAATTGCGCATTGTAGGGTTAATAAACATTTATATTCCATGATATCTCTTTATATGATTATGCCATCAAGATAAGACATTGTGGCAATTCAATAAAAAAAATAAATTCGAACGAGAAATAATAAAAAAAGAACAATTCTTTAAATTGTCAAATAAAATCGGAATTCGGCTTACAATTCATATAAAAAATTTGATCGTCTTTTCCTTTTTTTAAATAAAACGAAACCATTCTGAGGCAATCTTTCTATAATTGGCTGGTTTAGGGAAAGTAAATCTTCTTGAATTACATAATTATTTGTTATAACAACATCCTGATATTCTGTACTGAAATCACATGACTAATCATATAAATATTTTGTGCCGAAATGTTTATATAGGAAACCAGACTGAACTGAGCAAATTCTTTTATGAGCTTGTTTATGAGTTTTCCTGTTTGTTATTTGCTTGGAGAATCCATAAATAATTTAGTTGGTGGAATGGGATTAGAAGGTAGACATTTTCAAAGAAATTCTCTTTAAACTCATGAATTAATTTGAAGAAGTAAATGACCAAAATCATACAAAATAGAAAGGAAACAAGACATGACACATATGCCTAGGTATACATGTAAAGAGTTGTAAAGTTATCGATCACACATCACAGTTAACATGAAACTAGTAAACAACACGCATCTTCATTGGATAGTCAGAACTCAGTGAGACTTTACAGGAGCATCCTGCTTAGAAGTGGAACATTTAATTTGTTAAAGTTTAATTAGTTTAACGTTTTTTAAGTTTATTGTTTTTCTTTGTTGTTTGTTATCGATGTATGTAATGGTGTTGTTGTCGTTTTATCTGATTATTTTAAATGGACCGAAGTATTTTTTGTCAAAGTTTCTTGCTGATTGATTTTTTATATTGCATGTTTTCGAATGAGATCGTATTATTTTCGTATGATTCTGTTTTTTTAAACAAATTTAAAGTGTATTTTGTTCCGGTTAGCTTTTCAAAAGCAGATTCTTTTGTATGAATATCTAGTTTGAGTCTCATTGCTAGGCAAGTTTCAGGTAGTTTTTCGAGCCAGTTATAGTTTGAACTTTTTGTTTGCAAGGTCTGTTTTAAGTATCTGTTGAGGATTTCCACTTTTCCGTTGGATTGTGGATTGTATGGTGTTGTTCTTACTGTAATGATGTTATATTTTTTACATAGTAATTTGAATTGATTGGATTCAAATTGACGACCTTGGTCGGTAATTATTTTCTTAGGTGGGCCGTATCTCATGAACCATTCTTTTTCGACTATGTTGCTGGAAATCTCCTTGGTTGGAATAACCTCGAACCAATTGTTTTTTCGGTCGATGATGCAGATGATATATTTATAATGTTTATTTGTTGGGAATGGTCAACTTATGTCTATGTGGATAAATTCCAATTTGTTCAATTCGTCGTAAGGTATATTTTTGTTTGTTGTTCTTCTCGTGATTTTGCTTTCGTTGCACTTATTGCAATTAAGTACGAATTGTTTGACTTCTTTTCGCATGTTTTTCCAGCAAGTTTGTAGGTGTAATATTTGATAAGTACTTTGGTGACCAAAATGTCCTAATTCATGTATAGCTTGGATGCAGGTTTTTCGCAATTCTTGAGGTATTAGTGGACGTATACACCCTGGAATTGATTTATCGTACCAGATTCCGTTTATTTTTTTAATGTTAGGGAACTTGTCTTGCATTCTTTCATTGTTTCATCTTGGTTGTTTTCTAGTTGCTTAATGTCTAAGAATGGTAAAAATTTGATTTCATTGATGTCTTGACGGGATAGACAGTCGGCGACGACATTTGATTTTCCTGGTATGAATTCTATGGTGAAATTGTATTCCGACAGGTAGCATATTTGGTTAAGTTGTCTGTTGTTTGGATTTCTAAGTTGGTTAATTTTAATAATGGTCTATGATCTGTTCTTATTGTGAAATTTCTGTGTTCGAGTAAGTGTTTGAAGTGTTTCACAGAACGATAGACTGCTAATAGTTCTCTGTCAAATGCCGCGTATCTAGTTTCAGTAGATTTTAATTTTTGTGAGAAGAATCCAATTGGTACTTCTTCTTCTCTGATAATTTGGCTGAGAGATGCTCCAACTGCGATGTTTGATGCGTCGGTTGTAAGTATTAATTTCGTGTTATTTTGAATCATGTATAGGTTAGTTATTTTGTTGAGTTCCGTTTTAATATTTTCAAAGTTGGTGTTTAATGAGTCGTTCCATTGTATTACGCTATTTTTATTTTTGTTTTTTGTTAGTTCGTTCAATGGAGATAAAAGTTCAGAGCAGTGTGGGATGAATTGGTGATAAAAGTTTATCATCCCACAAAATCTTCTGATGTCACTGACGGTTTTTGGTGATTTAATGTTTTGAATAGCTTCGAGGTTGCTTTGTAATGGTTTGAATTTTCTTTTTTCGATAATGTGGCCAAGGAATGGTATGCTGTTTTTGCCGAATTGACATTTGTCGATGTTGATTTTTAAATTATTTTCTTTGAGGATATTAAGTACGTTTTCGAGATGATTGATGTGTTCGTTTTCGTTTTCGCTGCCAATTAATATATCGTCGATATATACTACTACGTATGGTAATTTTGCTAGTATTTGATCCATGAATCTTTGAAATGTGGCACCGGAATTTTTTAATCCAAAAGGCATTTTCCTATATTCGAAAAGTCCGAATTGCGTAGTGATTGATGTTTTCTTAATGTCTTCTTCCATGATGGGGATTTGGTGGTAAGCTTTCTTTAGATCGATTTTGGAGAATTGTGATGCGTTTGATAATCTTCCTATAACGTCTTTGATAAGTGGAAGAGGATATTTGTTTTTTACTGTTATTGAATTTAATTTACGGTAATCCCCGCAACAACGTCACGTGCCGTCCTTTTTTTCTTTCATCATTAAGGCAGAAGACCATTCGGAAGAAGAATGAGTAATTGTTCCGTTCTCGAGTAGTTTGTTAAAAATATCTTTTGCGGCGATAAGTTTTTCTGGTGAAAGAGGTCTTACTTTCGTGTGTATTGGAAAACCTTCTGTGATGATCTGATGGCTCACTAATATTTGAGTTTCTTTAGACGTATCATCCTTTTTTGTTTCTAGGAATTTTGTGAGTAATTTGTTTATTTTTTGGTTATTGGTTAGTTTGATTTGTTTGATATTGGTGATTTCGCAAACTTTTTTGTTCGTGTTATCGTTTGTCCCCGATTTATTTGGTTTAGTGGTTATTTCGATATTGTCATATTTATTGTTTGTATTTGTGTAGGTGTTATTATTGGATTTATAGTTCCTTTTGGTGTTGTAATATTCTGTAATTTTTGTTTTAGGTAGTATTGAATTGAGTGAGTCGGCGTAGATTCTCTTGGTGATGTTGATTAAATTTATATCATTGCGATTGTGGTGATTTTCTATGATTTTACCATTTTTACAGTCGATCAGTAAATTGTAGTGTGTCAGGAAGTCTGCGCCCAAGATTGCATGTGGTATTTTTGCAAGCGTAAAGTTACATGAATATATTTTGTTGTTTAAGTTCAATTTTAGGGTTTTTTTCGAAAGTGGATATTTCGGTACCGTTCGCGATATATAGTTTGCTGTTCGATGTATGTCGAAATTCTTCAAAGAAGGAAATGGGAAATACAGAAACGATTGAAACAGAATCAACGAGTAACGAAAAATTAACATTTAAAGGTTGTACCGGAAACACTCCGTTGATGTCACCCAAATTTGGGTGACTGGATGCGTTTGACTGGTATGTTTTGAAAGAGCATGGTGGAGTGCATTTAAATGCATTTTTCCCGAAATTTTGATGGTACTAACACCAGTCAGTATGAGTTGTTTTTTCTTTATATTTGTGTGACTAGTCGTTTCGTTTTTGGGTAATTCTTTTAGTATTTTCGATCTCATTTTTCAATGTTTGACTTTCGATTTGAAGTTTCTATAATTCTTTTTAAGGCTTTTAGTTCGTTATTTTCAACTTGTTTGTTTGTATTTTCACTTGGGTTGTTGGACTTGTTTATTGCGTTGATCTCGAAGTTTTCTTTTACGTGGATTTGGTCGGCAAGTATCGATTGTACCGTAAGGCTTAAATCTTTGTTTGCTAGTAAAATATTCCTAACGTTGACTGGTAGGTTTCTGTAAAAGAAAAATTTCACTAGACTATTGTGTTCTTCGTTATCTTCTTTGAGTTTATTTTGCAGCTCGTTTAGGTATTCACATGGTTTTCTATCACCGAGGTGTGAGTCTTGGTAGCATTGTTCGAGGATATTGTTTTGGTTACAATGGTAAATTGTTTGTAGTATATCGCGTAAATCTGTTAGTGGTTTGTTTGATTTATTGAGACCGTTAAGCTTATCACTGAATTTGATTGTAAATGGTTGATGAGATGGGTGCATATGGTTCTTTTATCGGTTATGTTGTTGAAGGTAAATAGTGTAGTACAAGTGTCTATCCATTGTGTGGTTGATTGCTTTTTGTCAAGAAAAAAATCGGGTATTTTAAAATATATTTTATTTTTATTGTGTGTTTGTTCGGAAGCGTTATTATTTGTGTTGTCGATTGTAATGGGTTTGTTGTTTTTTTTATTTTTGTTTGACATATTAGTGGTGATTGTTGTTTTTGTTTTGTGTATTTTTTATTTTGGGGGTTCAACTCGATGTTCTGACACCAATATATAAAAGAATAAAGTCTTAGATAGTGGAATTAATTCTTTATTCCTTTTTATTATAAAAAGAATCCTAACCAGATTAATCCCAAATATGTATTTATTGGATGAATCTGTTTAAGATGGTATAGAAGAAAATAAAAACCAATACAACGAATAGAAACAAATAAATGTGAATCTTTATTTTTTTAACAATTAACCTTTAATTTATAACAGTACTCACAGCAAAAATTAACATTGTCAACAGTTCGTCAAATAAATTAGGGAATTGTCGACTGATATCATATTCATTTAATTCCTGAATTGATTGTTTTATTTCAAATTGATAATTTCAATTTTAAATGTTTATTACTATTAGTAATAAACATTTATATTCCACGATATCTCTTTATATGATTATGCCATCAAGATATTCGGCTAAGACATCGTGGCAATTCAATAAAAGAATAAATTCGAACGAGAAATAATAAAAAAAAGAACAATTCTTTAAATTGTCAAATAAAATCGGAATTCGGCTTACAATTCATATAAAAAATTTGATAGTCTTTTCCTTTTTTAAATAAAACGAAACTATTCAGAGGCAATCTTTTTATAATTGGCTGGTTTGGCGAAAGTAAATCTTCTTGAATTACGTAATTATTCGTTATAACAACATCCTGGTATTCTGTACTAATATCACATGACTAATCATATAAACATTTGGTGTCAAAATGTTTATATATGAAAGCGGGATCATAAATTGGAGGAGACAGAAGAAGTTGGAGAACCGACAATGACACCAGCGCAAACGAGTACAACCACAGAAGAAAGAGTCGTAGAAAACCTCAACATTTCAGGCAACCAGATTCAATCCGTGACGGACCCCCCCGACTATCTCGACGGCGGTGGAAGAAGCGATAGGTACTGAAG
>MQRK01175164.1:9308-19731 GCA_001938485.1 Girardia tigrina
ATCTGCAAGTTCTCTGATTGTTGTACGGGGATCTGTTTCCACAATTGTCCTCAAATTGTCGTTGTTCACAGCAACTGGACGACCACGACCTTCTTCATCTTCAAGGTTTTCATCTCCATAAAGCCAATTACTCTGCAATTTCAGAATTGGATTACTATTTAAGCAGTTTGGACATTGAAACTGGAATATAGAAAAGGTAAGCTACATGGTGCTATCCATGAGTTCTTAGACTCAACAAGAAAGCAAAGTCCAATTAACTTTATTTTTTCAGAATCTGTACATGACATCAAAGTAAATCATTTCTCAATGTATGAGCCGTGTACATCAACACACTTTCGCCAGCGAGCAAAAAACTCAGACAGCGCCTTTTTGTAAAAATTGGGAGGCAAAGAATTGAGAATATCAAGGACTTTCTCCTTGAGGACATCAACTGAATGAAAGTGGACACCTTTTAAATGTTTCTTTAGGTGTTTAAACAACGCAAAATCACTTGGGGCTAGGTCAGGGCTATTGGGGGGTGGGAAACCAACTGAAAGCCAGTCATCCACAGCAGTCAAAGTTGGTCGCAATGTGTGAATGGGTGTGTTGAGTGAATATTCTAAAATGAATAATAATGTATTATATTTTGATATTTGTTTAAATTTAAAGAAAAATAAATAAACCATAAATCGAAAGTGTTTATGATTTTAATTTTAAAAATTATATATTTTTATAAATAAATAAAGTATTAAAGAAAAGTTTAAGTAAATAAAAGAAGAAAGAAAGACAGATATTTAAAAGGAAATACTAAATAATAAATTTAAATTAAAAAATAAAATTGATTTTAAAAGAAAGACCTAGTATAAAAGGTCATTATTAATTAAAAAATACGGAAGTTTAGAAAGAGTTCAAGTTAAGTTATTTTGAAATTTTAATGGGTCTAGACGACATCTCAAACGTCGCATAAATTAGTGAAAAGAAAAAGTATATAAAGAACAACTCAGAGGGAAATACTCAGTTGTTGAATCGAAAGAGTTCAAGCTACAATAACAATAATCACACTGAAATAGTGTCCAAATTACGATTTAAAGGAAAAGAGATAAAAAGTAATTATAAGAATAACTATTATATAGAGGGTAATTATTATTTAAAATCATCATATTCTTATATAAAACACGCTGTAAAGTGTGACCAAAAATTTTTAAAAACTTAATCAACCCGAGTTGTCGCTAAAGGCTCTCGATGTTTCAATATAAAATCGATCAGGGGCCAAATAAAATACTACTCTTATCAAGCTTTTTTACTTGTAATCAATTGTAGATATATAAATATATTTTTATAAAATAAAATCAGAGTTCTTTTATTTTCTTAATAAAAACACAACTACCACTCAACAGGTGCATTGTCTTAAAGGAGCCACAATGGGATCCCTCTTGGCTTCCTACGAGACTTTCTCACATCGCGAAGTAATTCAACATAATACTCATTATTCATTGTTATTCATTTAATAATGCCATGGGAATCCCAGAACCAGTCAGCATTGCTACTCGCTTGTGCGAGGTGCTGCTTCGAAGTTTTCGGGGAGCACTTTCACAGGGGAAGCACCACTCATAAGATTGACGCTTGCTCTCAGGCATATACAAGCTTACCCGGGTTTTATCTTGTGTAACTATGTTGTTGATGAAGCGATCACCATGAGTGCGAAGCAACTCCAAATTGGCAGTGCAACACTACAAACGTTTGTCGCACATTTCACTGGATAGGAATCGGGGAACAAAACGTGAACACAGTCTGCGAACTCCAAATGATTGCAGAATATCATATGTTGAATGGTAGCTGATGTATAGACGCTGTGCAAGTTCACGGATGCTTATTTGTCTCTCTTCCGACACAATCTTCATGCACAAATGACTTTTCCCGGGTAAAATTTCACAAGGTCGACCTGATCTCTCAGCATCAAAAACGGATTGTCGACCATGTTTAAAGTCTCTGATCCAAGTATACACTGTTGCACGTGATGGGTTCTGGTCACCATAAGCTTCCTGTATCTGCTGCAAATTATCATAGCTTTTAGTATTGCGCAGGAGCAGAAATTTTATCACGCTGCGATATTCGACGTTACTGTCCATGTCTACAGTAAAAATTGAAATAATGACTGTATACACCACTCGCACACACTTGTTGGGTATGGTGAGTCATATCTGTAACCAATGATAGCTCATATATTTATAAAATCAACGGCATATACGTCATAATATTATTTATCAACGAGTCTAAGGACTTAAGGATCGCACCACGTACATCAAAATACATATGCATTATAAAGAGGAGATGGTACAGTATTGTCCGCAATCTATGATTCAAAATGAACAAGCAAAATTATCCAAATAAAAATTTAGAATGCTTGTAATAGATGAAGACGAATCTTCCATATCATGGCACCCAAAAAGCGTTCGAGTTAGGTAAATTATAAACCAAATAAAGGATAAAACGAGTCAATCATTTTATTTATCTAAAGTCAGAATATTTATGCGTCAGAACTATGAAGGAAAAGATATGGATTCCGAAAAGTGAAAGAAATGCTTTCATATTTTTTATCCACAGATATCTATGTCATGTGGGAATTATGAAAACTTATTCATTTTAAGAAAGGAATATGACATGGAAGATTTCGTGAAACAAGTCAGACATCGAAAACTTATACCGGGTTGACTTAAGAAGAAATCAAAATTCTTACTTGAAAAAGACCATTTGATGACATATACACTGATTTTTTCGGACCAATGTCGATAATAAAAGGAAAGAAATATATCTTAAGGATAATAGATCGATTTCGTAGATATATTATTTTAACAGCTGTATGTAGTCAAAATAAAACTTCAACAATTGCGGCAATTTTTAAGCAATAGATATTCTATTCCGGGTCTCAGTGTGTATTCATGTAGATTGAAGGAAAGTTTTTGAATCCCGTCCGCTTCTCGACTATACTAAATCCTTGTCAATTAATGTACAATTTTAAAGCCCTTATCACCATAGCATAAATTGAATAATTGAACCTCAATTCCGCACAATCAGGGATTTCTTAAATGGATCTTTAAAAGACGAGAGAAGGAATAACTGGGTAGATAGTTTAAGCGAAATTGAATTTTGAATAAATGCTTCAAGACAGACTTCATCTGGATTTAATCCTGCTGAAGTTATTATCGGAAAATGATTACTACTAGATGGGTCTTGTCAAGACGAATTGGATAACAGAAAGATTATTGAAGATATCAAACATTGTGAGTCAAATGTACCATCGGTTGAAATACAGAATCGTGAATTTCAGGGAGGACAGTTATTGTTACTTAAAATTTAAAATCGACAGAGAGGATCAGATAGTATGAGGGACCTTATAAAATTATTCGTAAAATACATGATAGATATTTGGAATAAAAGAATAAAATTGCACGATTAATTTGTAGGAATATAGAATGGCTTAAATAATATATGAATATTTATAAATTAAATTAATATATATTTTTATCTATACCAAATTATATAAAGGATTCTGAATATAATAAACTCATGAGATTGTTTAAATCAATTAATGAAACAATTCTACTTTTAAAATAGAAAATCGTTAAAGCAGATATTATATTTTTTGTAAGTATGCAATTGATATTCATGTGGTTGGAAAACTTATTTATTTGAAATGTAAATTCTATAAAATTTTACTTATCCTGTTTTCCTTTAAAAACTATGGTTTGTGCGAGAAAAATTTACCAAGATAAGCATAGGAAATTGAACTTAATATTCCTACTAAGAACACTATTATGATTTTCGATATTTATATAAAGTATTATTAGGTGATTTGTCCCCATGACAATCATTAACAGAACTTTCGTAGGTGTGCATACTTCGAACGATTTCTATCTCTAATTTCAAATTATCTGAATATGTTACTTGAAAATTCAAAATTTTTTATATAACAGTGATTAAACTAAATTATTTCTAGATAATAATAATTAAAATATTAATCAGACAACCCAAGATCAACACACAACATTCATCAAAGAAGATAAGCGTTTTAAGGAGAAGCTAGTACGGAACCTTTCCCTTAAACAATAACTTGTAATCTAAACAAATTTTACAGGTGCTTGTTTATCAAATAGACTATATGAAATAATTTTTCAAATTCTTTTAAAAATTGTTTTTTTTACTAATGAAGAGCAAATACAAAATCACAACACGATCAATATTTATTAATAATGGGTTAAATCAATGATTGTGGAACAAGAGCATATTGTTCAAAATTCTCACACGCATTATAATGAGCAACATCCAGAGCGACGACACAACTTTCCAGCACCACTTGTTCTTTATCGCTCAGAAAAGACTCGAGGATCTTTTGACATTCGTCGTTTCCGATTGCTCCGAGTGCCTCTGCACTCTCGTGTCTCACCATTCCTAACTCGGACGTATTGGCCACACTTTCCTTCAGTGCCGGGATCGAGAGAGGATTCGCCAATTGTCCGAGAACAAACGCCACTTCGTGTCGAAACAAACCGCTGCTCGGAGATCGGAGACCTTCACAGATGATATTCAGAGCCTGGACGGATTGAGTCAGTGACGAGTTGGCAATTCTTCTCAAACTGAAGAGAGCGCGATATCGCTCGAATATATCTTCGGTCTCATTCAGCAGAATTCCGCTCAATTCCTCGAGAGATTTGTCATTGATTGGATATTCCGGAGCCGGATCGATCGTATCGAATTCATTTGATGGAATATCTCCACGATAATTCTTCTGGAAATACTCCAATCTTCGATAACCCACGTAACATGTTTCTGCGATCTCTTTGTTGTCGTTGACGCTGAACTTCTTCAAAATATCGTATGAACTCAATTCTCCAATCGCTGCCAGAGCTTCTCCTGCTTCGTGTCTCACGATTGGCTCTTGTTTTTCATCTTCAAGAACTTCAATTAAAACTTTAATGGCGTAAGTATTCGCCTTTTGGCCGAGACAATACGCTAATTCGTGTTTCAGGAGTTCGGATTTACTGGAAAACGCTTCGGCAATCAAATCGATTGCCAGATCTTCTTGGGCGTGTTTGAGACCCCACAATGCTCGAAATCTTTCAACTAGGGGTTTATTGGAGTCATTTAAAATGCTTCCCCACGATTTCAATTCGGCTTCAGAAACAGCTGGCATTTATCAGTTTGATTTGAATAATTATTATTGAATATTTAAACAAAATTATTTTTAAAGGAAACTAAAATAAGTTAGTATTTGGAATCGGTAGAAAAAAAACAATTGAGTTAGTTGTACATCGAATTCCATTTTGAAAATTTTGGGAATTAATTTTAATTATAAATACAATTATTTTATAACTGAAAACAAAAAAATTTATATTGTTAAAATTAAAGGTATTGTAAAATTTTAAAACTTAAATATGTGATGTTGAAAATTTTTAATTCATTATTATATTTTTAATGAATGATCATTTTTTAATATCTTTATTTTACTTAATTAGAATTTAATTGTTGGAAGTATTTATTAACATTTCATTTAATGATTTGTTGAAATTTTGTTAATAATTAAGGATATATAATTTAATAACAATTTACTTTTTAATAAATGGTTTTTAAAGTGTAATTTTACAGTTAAGATTTTTATCTATTTCTTTAATTTAAATTTTTATGAACCCTTTTGTATAATCAAGTGTCCTTAATCTTTAATCATTAAATCATTTTTTTATAAATAATAAATTAGATATTTAATAATAAATTAGATATAATATCTTAAATATTTAAAAATTATTGTATGACCGTATATGTAACTTAACTTAATTGTGTTGAGTGTTTAATGTGTTTGTTAAAATAAATAAGAACGTGCAGACTGGATATAGATGAATATTTATAAAAAAAGTAGTTTACGAGGAACGCGGAAGGTATTTGATTTTGTTCACTGGTTAATCATTAGCCCAGATGAACCTAATCGTGTACGATACGAACCATTTACCTATGTTAGAAGAGGGATGGTAAATGATTTTCGTATCAAAATAATGTGTTGGGTTTATAATAAAAAAATTATACATAATAAAAATAATAAAAAACCCAAAAACACTAACTAATAAACTTATGTGGTTAAGTAGACAACCTATTTAGTACAGAGAGAACCAAATATGTGTCCTTTTTATCGGACTACCGTATAATTAGCCTTATTAAGTAAAGAAAAATAATGAAAATAAAATTAATTTTATATAGTTTAAATATAAATTAATTAAAATATTAATTAAAAAGTACAAAAATATTATATTATAAAAAAAGGTAATTAATTTATTTGAATTGAAATTAATTAACAGTCGACGTCCGATCTGCCGATGCCTATATAAAGGAATGTTTTTAGAGAATAAAGCACACAAAAAATAATTTTTAGAGACAAATCAAAGCGGTTTGAGACTTAATAAAAATAAAAAATCATATATTTATATATATATTTAATTGCTATTCTTATATTTCTATAATGACTTTAAGGGTGATATTCGTCCCCTTTCTATCTGTCCTAATGGTATCTTTTAGAAAATAAAGTATTTGTTACAATAAATAAACATTAATATTGACTTCATTTTTTTAATAAGATAATTAAATAATATCTAACAGAGTACTAATTTTTTAATATGCACTTGTTTAAGTGTTAAAAAATAAAAGTCAATACTAATTTTTAAAAGCCTCACAAGATCCTACAATCTGTTTTGCAAATTCATATATTTTCATCATAACATAATTAAGTCTAATGCAATCATAAACTTTTTTTAAATCCAGCATAGTATAATAATTTATGAGTTTCAATAATGAACTGACTCCGTTTGTTATATAATATCCATATTTTACCATCATTTGTGAGAATAACATCGTTTTCCATTCGAAACTTTGTTGAATTTTGTTTCTCTACATCTTTGATTTTTGTGATTTTTTCATCATTTTGTTGCCATTTTTCACAATTGAAATCTGTCATCAGAGCGAAAATTTTATTCTTTAACTTACCTTTTTGTGCACTTTCATGATTCATTTTGCACTGTGAGTAATTTTCAAATTAACTATGTGATAAAGAATCTGCATTTGTATGATTGACTCCTTTTCTATACTGCATATTGTTGTCCAAACTGCTTAAATAATTGATACTTAATTGAAATTGAGGTGAAATCGTTTTTTTGTTGTAAGTATGACTGTTATTGCTTTATGATACGTCCTAAGAGTAAATCTCTTACCCTATAAATAGTGCTTGAAATGTTGAGTAAAATAATAAATAGACAATAACTCTTTCCTCGTTACACAGTATCCGATTTCATCTTTACTCATTAAATAGGCAATTACTCTTTCGTTTCCATAAACATCTTCTTTTTCTTGTGATAGAACCGTTCCAATTGAATCAAAATTTGCATCACTATATATATATATATATATATATATAAATTTCTTTTTGAAATTTGTATAAGCTCGGACTGGTGCCTTTGATAACGCTTCTTTCATTTTCATAAACGCATCATTGCATGTTTCTGTCCATAACATTTTGTCCTTGTTTAACCCGCATAAACTTTCTAAATTCTTTAAAATATTTAGAATAATCCTTAATAAACTTATGATAATAATTGCAAAATCCCAGAAAACTTCTTAGGTTTTTCATAATTAATTGTTGATTCAATCTTACTTTCATCTACATTTATACCTTTTGAGCTTATAATAAGTCATTGACTCTCGACACGAAAGTAAAAATTCTTCAAGCTGTAGATGACAATAGGAAAAAAACTGTTTGTCTCAAGAGCAAACTGGGTTATATCGCTAAAGAATTCAACACTAAGCTATGTACCCTCTCTGTTATTGTTAGGGAAAGGGAAACAATCGAGTCCAGAGCCTTTTCCAACTTTTTCACCTTGTGTGGAATATTTTGAATGATTGATGTTTTGTGTTTGAATGTTGTATGTTGATTTTGAATTGCGTCTTTATTTTAATTATTCTAATTCTTTTAATATTTTAATTATCTAAAAATATGTAATGTTTAAAATTATTTCTAATTTAAAATAATTGTAAAATTTAAAATAAATTAATTAATTTTATTTACAATTTTTAATAAATAAATCAAATTAATATTTTGTAAATAATTAATAATCATTTTAATTTTTTTATCCAATAAGTTTTGAGTAAATATTTAAAAAATATTTATTTTGCCATTTCTCAAAGTAATAAGATTAAAGTCATTAATTAATTAGTTAGAATGCAATCACACGAAAGCTTTGACGAAGATTGTCTTGAGGACAAACAAACTTGTTATGTTAATAAAAATATGAAAAGTCAAATGTGTGTTCTTAATATGCCTCTTCAGTAAAAAGATACCGTCCAGCGGACAAATGATCATAAGTTGAAAACGCTCTCTTCCCATGGTTTAAGACGTGATGTAATTCCAGATATAGCCATTGGTGACGAGTTGCTGAAGACCAAAGCCTAGTCACTTCTGGTTTTTCTTCGAAGTGGCGAAACATTAAAGGGTGATTTTATTATCTCCATATCGTGAATAGAAAAATAAAAACATTGTCACAACATCACAAAGGGGTGATGTTTTTGAAGAAGCCTTGTATTTTTTCCACCGTCGTTCCCAGTTTTTGGAGGAAAGCGTTCCAAAGAACGCATCAACGTCTTTGTGGCTGCCAGTATGACGGATGCGAAATTACCACGATCAGCACATGCTTTTGAAGTATAACAGTAATGCAAAGATGTGGAATACCTCTGCTATATTTGAAGAGCATAATTGAATGATTGATCGCTAAATAAGCACTTCTAATAGAAAGATAGTTCTGATCATCGAAAATTGTCCTAGTCATCCCAACATCGATTCCATTTAATCAATGACTTTGGTGTTTCTTCCGAACACCACTTCTAGGACGCCACCCATGGACTGTGGAAAAATCTGGTAGTTGAAGAAACATTATCACATGCTACTGATGACTGAGCTGCTCATAACTCACGACGCTAACCAACATTTCTATCAAGACCTCACAAGAGCGTTACATTGGAGAAGAACTGCATGGCATCGCATTCAAAAAGACACAATCGTCAACTGCTCCCGTTCTGCTTGGTTTCTTCCTAACTTCACTTCGCTTCTCGTAACTTCTTTCAATGATTCTGCTGGTACGAATAGTATTTTCGGGTGTCTGGGTGCTGTGGTCTCTTTATCAGAAGCAGTGAACCCAAAACAATTCTCGTCAATTGATGATGATGTTGTTACGGTGAAACATACGAACGACAGTCACATCATCGATTCTCTGAGTGACAAAAGGGATCAGAGTGGTTTTTCTAATGATGACAGTTCCTGTGATGCTAATAAACAAATCCCATCATTCGCTAAAACTCTTCAAGTGCCTTTAAGTCAAGTGCCATAAAGTCATCCTTTGTCTGTTAAAGAATTCTTCTTCTGCACATAATTTCAGAAATTTACAAAATTGGCAATTTTCTATCATCAACACGGCATTCAACAGTAAAATGCAATCTACACTCGATAGTTATGGAATACACCACTGATTTACACTTTTCTTTACCCAATGTTATATCACATCTAACTGTTGTTCTCTAAATTTTACAAATAAAATGTTCGGTATGCCACTTAGTATTTTGAGGGAGGCGATTATTGTAACAGGGATAGATAGTAGATATAACTGCATGTTTAAATTGTATTTTATAGAGTTACACTTAACTAAGTACGGTATCATATGCTTCCTTTTCAGGAAATCGGCTTAAATAAAATCCAGTTATAATAATTTGTTTTCTGACAAAATGCGTTTTATAATATCTCGAAGTTACTGCATTTTCAAATGCTGTTTGTTGTATGTTTTGTTTGGTATGCTGTTTTTAGAATTGTGTTTCAACCACCTAAATGGAAGCTTGATATTTTAAATGTTTTAAACAATAGTATTATCCGGACATTTCTAAAATTCAAATAACAACATTAAAATTAATTTATTATATTTAAATTATTAAATATATAATCATATTTTAACCATAAATAATATATTTATGTTGGCGTATCGAGGTGATCATTGTAAAATAGAAATTAAAAAAATAAGATGTATACGATATTTTCAATATTTATTTATTATACAAAATTTACAAATGTTATTCAATTTCAAAATATTTAAAAGAACTTAATATATTATGTAATTTATAAATTTGGGTAAAACGATAAGAGTATTCTCTTTCTCGAATTATTTTAAAAGGTATATAGAAATATGTTAATCAAATATATATATATATATATATATATATATATATATATATACAGGGTGGGCCAAAAGTAGAAATTTGGACATTTATTTACATACATTATATTTACATAATAAACATTTTACATTGAACATTTAATCTCTCAAGTGCTCAAAATGTCCACCTTCAACCTTGCAACAATCTCTATATC
>MQRK01175164.1:34997-51271 GCA_001938485.1 Girardia tigrina
CGAAACATGTCCAATAGTTGTATAAAAAAGCTTTAATCAAATTATATTTTCGAAATACTAAACTTGCGTTCACAAGACTCAATAATATATATATATATATATATATATATATATATATAATATTTGCATCCATGGAATTTAGAAACCTATTTTGAAGGCTTTTTATTCAATCGATTTTCTTCAATCTTTGCACACTTACTCATTCTCGATGACAATAAATGATTATGTGAAAATTTGATCAAAAAAACTTTTTAAAGTCCCATAATGTGAAAAAAACGGAAAATTCGGAGTTCCCGAACAATAATTATTGAAAAAGATTTACTTATAAATTATAAGTAGTTTATATTAATTTTTATTGTGTTTTTTAATTAAAATTTTAAATTTGAAAAACTTTGTTGGGAAAGTAGAGTTTTGTCTGCATAAAGAATGGATATAAAAAATTTAATTTTTTGATTTACTAGTTTTTATTTTTTTGACTATTCTAATTTAATTACAACTTAAGTTATATATGTCATTCATATTATTACCAGTTTAATTAAACTTAAACTTTTAGCAGATGACCGGCAAGACATAAATCATTTTAATAAAACTTTTGTCGATGTAAAAGTGATCTTCATTGTTGATCTTCTGCTTTGTACCTTTGAGAAATGTGAGTAAATAAAAAGGATGTTAAAAATCGTTGCACGTTTTTTTAATTGTATGTTCGACTCGAAAGACTCCATTCTTGATTGATGTCAGCCATCCCTCTCTAGCGGCCCTGTGACAAATATTTTAAATTGAATGCGATTATTGGCATTTTATCTAAGATTTAAAATCCATGATATGCAGTATTTATTGTGATATAAAATATAAAAACTTTAATTATAAAAACTGTTGAAAATTTGAATTCAACTTTTATCCGTAAAAAGGAACCTAATCTAATATAATGTACTCTAATTTTGAATGTAAATGTGTTAGGGTTTCGAAAATAAAATGTGAACACTTTTGATAAAATTTTATGTAGAAACAAATTTAAAATAATTCTTTTGGTAAAATTATTAATTTTAAATAAAATAATATTTAGTTTAACAAAACTTGGAATCAAAAATTATAAATATTTTAGTCTTTGTTTTATTTTATCAATTTTCAAGGCTGATGAAAATTACTATATAAACAGCAGCAAATCTAGTTTTAGTTTGCCCAAAATATTTACTGAAAAATTTGCCTAACAGAAATTCTCGTAAAGGAAACAAGTAACGTGAAAACAACAATTTATTTTATTTTTATTTTATTCTTTTAAAATATTTTTTAAACCATAAGTATGGGAGAAAAAGGTTTTTAAATTTTTAAGTTTTAATCAAATCATCATTCGTTTTTGGAGATTCACAGTCTTTACTGTAATCTGTTAACTCGCACGAAATATTGATTTGTGTTTGTGTTCTGTCATCAAGAATTGAATTATTTTTATTATTTTGACTTGTTAATTTTTGTTATTTGAAATAAAGTTTCATAAAAGAATTCGTGTTCATTATTCATATATTTATGTTGGAAGTCCTTGCTGATTAATTGGAGTCAGATTAACGAATAAAGATTTAAGATTTGTGTTTAAAAAGTAAATGATTATATTAAAGATTTTTTATACCCAACAAATGTAAATGTGATAATAACATCATTTACATTGTGATTAAAATAAAATTAGTTTATTTCACTGTTTATATAATTGAAGACATTACATTTTATTATTTTTAATAAGTTATTTCTTTATAATTAATGATAAATTTTTGTAAAATTTATAAATTATATAATTTTAAATATTGAATTTGTAATTTGTTATTCTTATCAAAATAAATTTAATTGATACTTTTGTATAATTATTATTTTTTAATTATTTTATATGATTTGTCACATTGGTTATCATTTCCTATTCAACACAAAGACTAAGCAAAACAATTTATAATTTGTCCGTATATATGAGTGTTTTTGTTAAATAGAGTATAAAATTATACCAAAATATAATATCATATTTACTTTAAATCAAAACTAAATTGACGAAACTCTAACTTCAACTTGTGTTTTTTTCACTTTTCGTAATCCAATTATAATAAAAAATAGTTCCATACAAAATAAATCTTTTTATAATAAAAATGAATAAATATATTCAAATGAAAAAAAATCTCAATTTAAAATCATCAAAAAGCAATTTTAATTTATTTTTAAAAATTATAAAAATTTTTTGGAAAATTATACTAATGACTTGAAAATGAACTAATACCAATTAGAAATAACATTTATTTAATTGGTAGAAATTACCAAATTAATCTAAAATAAGAAAAATATATATTTTTTTTCTAAAAAATAAAGTTATTTACAAAAAACAAAAATTTTAGATGAATTACAATTTTTAAAACAAATAAATATTCGAAAAAAATATTTAAAATCTTTAATAAATTGTTTTAATATTTTTAATTTTTTCATTAAAATTCATTCAACAGATTGAAATTGAAATGGAATATATTATAATATCTGTCCCGAACAGTGCCAATACAAATACCTTCGAAAAGGTTCACTATGAATTATTCAAAAAACATCACTTATGTGACGTTGTAAAATTTTCCGTGCCTCAAAATCTTAGGGTTAAAACATTTGTTCCAAGAACCTTTTCCTTATTCTTCCTTAGGTCAGTACCTTGGATGCTTTAATGGAGTTATCAAAAAACTTGAGCAAATTAGAAGCTTTTTCCGAATCGTAAGTTACTTATTTTAATTACCAACTACTAAAATTTATGGTCAAAAAGTGTTGCTCGAAAATTTGTCAATTATATGGGGGAAATTTTGGAAGATGAAAAATCTCAATTAGGAAGTCATCTACAAATTAACAAAGGTAATAAATAAAACATTTTAATGAATAATAACTTCCTTTTCAGAACCTCTTGACAAATATTTTCTTCATTACGAATGGAACGAATCAAGATTTTCTTCTAAAGAGTCTCTCGAAGCGTTGTTCAACTTGTTTTCGAAGGTAAATAAAAATGATTAAAATATGAGTCTCAAAACTTAAGAAAATAGAAAACAGATGACCTCGATTTGACATTAAAGACGAAAATGAATGCGTACAACCAAATCAAACAAAGTTATCAAGTTATTTATAGGAAGAACCATTCCAGTCTGTTGACAAGAAATATCTTCGATCTTGTAAAGAAAGAACAATTTGTGACGAATTCTGAATATCTGACAACATTGGCGGTCGTCGTTTCGAAGTAATTTGACGATTCTTTGAATTTAAATTTACTCCTTTCTGTAGGAGTAATGAAAAGTTATGGTTGAATGAATATGAATCTCTCTGCAACTTCGTCGTTCCAAAATCTGCACAGTAACCGAATCATCTTTAACCTAATTTTATAAAAAGATAATCATTGTAGACTAATCGCCAAAGATAACGAATACACTTTGTGGGCGGTTACAATGTTTAAAAAAGTCGTTCAAGAGTTCACGACCCAAGCGAAACTGAAGAAGTTTTTCGTTAAAGATTTCGAATACGATGAAAAAGCGATTGTAGCAAGTAAAGAGGAATTGGAGAATTCCAATGACGAACTGAAAGAATCATTTGTACGTTATTGTAATAATTTATTCAACCGGAAAAGATATAATGAATTTTTTAGAAAAACCTTTTTGCATGGTTAAAATGTCAAACTCAAGAAGCCATTATTTATTTATTGCACATTAAATCAATGAAGATCTTCGTGGAATCTGCGTTGAGGTAAATTTATCAATTTTTCGATCATTATTTCGATATTATCGTTTGTTGAATAATACATTATATGCATACTTACAAACGAAAGATTATTAAATTTATCAAGTTTGATCACAATCACATTTTTTTATTCTATTATGAAGCTATCACATCGACGCACACTTTTTATTGAAGTAATATTTTATTATTTTAAGATACGGTTTGCCTTTGAACTTCCAATCGATTCTGTTAGCTCCACATAAAAAACAGAATAATAAAGAAATTAAACACCAGTTGGAGAAAATGTTTGGACATTTGGATCAAGGACTTTTGACACACGCCAAACTGAAGACGGTAAAATCTGGATCATTTTTTGTTTTAATTTCGACAAAACTTTAGAACGAGAGAAACGAAGAAGAGACAATCGCGTCCGTACTCGGAGAACCGGAATACTTTCCCTGCGTATTTTCTAAACTAGAAACGAATTTTTTGTCAAAACAGCATTAACGAGAGACAAGATCTGATTTTGAGGGGCGATTATATCTGAATATAATGTTTATTTTAATACAGATTTTATATAGTTTTTTTCATATATTTTTGTTCTTGTTTCCATTCTTGTGCGACTTTTATCAAATCTATGAAGATTCCATTATCAAAACATTTTCTTATCCTCTCGTGTTGCTTTAAAAGATTCACATTTGAAAATATCAACCTTTACGTTTGTCAGTTCGAATTTTTTTCGACGCAATATTTACAAAAAGACGTGATATTCAATGTCTCAACGTAACGATTTCTAAAAATGATTTGTTACAAATGATACGTATATCATTTTTTTCATAATGTGTGATGTCAAAAATTGTGTTTATAATATTTACCGAAACTTATTACTTTATATATTATAGGTAAAGTAATTTTAGTGACTTACCCAAACACTAATATATTTATATTAAAAGTTAATATTTTTTATTTATTTCATTTTTAATATATTTATATACTTATTTATATTATCTCTTCCCCTGTTATTACTGTGGGTATTAAAAATAAATAATATAGAGATTGAAAATATTACTAACCTAAAGAAAGAAAATCCAATAACTATTCCATTTGTATCGAGTCTCACATCCTGTATGATTCCCATCAGCAAAAAAATTAGTTAATTATCTTTCCTATCTCAGTCAGATGCAGACAAAATCAACCCAGAATCATAACCCTAATTCTCAGACTCATGATAAAAGAATACTAAACTCTGTGGGTTAAAACTAATCGTAGTAAGAGCTTATAAAATTCAAAAGAATATCCCGTTATCATATAAAAATGACACTAACAATATTTATGAAATTTGAAACCTCTTAATCAATCATTTTCAGGATTGCGTCTAGAGCTAACAGTTTCCGAGTTTCTCCGAAAATAAGACATGGCTTATATTAATTTTCACTTCAAAATACGACAACAGGACTTATTTTCTTAGGGTGTCTTATTTTGATATATTAAAAAAAATGAAGTTACAAATTCAAAATTATAGGACCTTTAGATCAATAGAGATTACTAAAAAACATTCAGGCCCTCATTAATTGGAATATATTCAAACTATTAAACTAACCATTTTAAATAATGTTTTAAGCTATTAAACTAATTAATAAATATTTTTGTTTTTTCGTCTTCCTACCACTTTTAATTCTTACTTATTATTACTTATTAATTCTTACTTTTAATTCTGTTTAATTCTTACTTTATTGTTTCTTTAAACCTAACTTCCTGTTTCTGTCATCTATTTACCAAACTTTTTTTCACCTTCCGTTGTCAATGAAAGTTTCCGAACTTTCTTTCATTAATTAAACAAAGAATGATAAATAAATTATTATATTAGCAAAATTAATTAAATTTCTTCTTTGCTCACTGGAGCGACCGCTTAAGGTCAGCCCTCAAAGTAAGAGCAAATGACATGATTATTTAGATAAGTATATAAGTATATTAGAAAAATGAAATAAAAAATTAATTTAATTTTAATTTAAATTCTAATCTATTTGTCTTTGCGTAAATCACAACAGTAATCTTAAAAAATAAATAGAAGAACATTAAAAGTTATTATTTTTTAATTTTATTGAAATTTCGATAACTATTACTAGTTCTTGATTGCGCTACAAAAGGTTATGCAATCCATTCAAAACGAAAAAAAGATCTGTTTGATCACAAATTCTGTGATGCATGATGATATAATAAATTTGTTCTAAAGTAAAGGAATCACTGACTGTATCAAACTTTACAAAAAAAACATTTTAGTTGGTAATTGTCTTAGTTTTATTCTAAAAATAAGGTTTACTGAAATTAATAATTTTTTCGAGAAAAAATAATTTTAATATTAACTTATTACTTGCATTTATATAAGTAATTATCATACGACATCCCATCGATTTTATTTGATCGATTTTTTTCGTCAAAATAAGAACGCCATGTTAAGAACACTGAGATAATTTTCATTATTATCACACTTAGAGTCATCGCAACTCTCGGAAGATCGTTCACCGTTTGATATCGCTCTATGTGATTTTTTTCTATTTTTTATTATAATTATTTGAATTTTTTTTCTAAATCTTTTTAAAATATTTTATTTCTAAAAATACCAATAAAAATAATAATTTTAACCATTTCTCAATAAAAACTCAAAATAATAAAAATGTTATCAAATTGTGAAAAATGAATTTAATTTAAATTTTATTAGTTTTATTTATTTCTAATTAAATGATTTTCTTTTGTCAAAAAAATATTAAATTTGATTTTAATTGTTAAATTTTAAAGTATGAACTTATCAAAATATTATTTTAATTATGTTCGAATAGTCAATCACTGTAAATACAAAAAATACCAATTTCCATTTGCGTGGGAGAATCACAATTCTAAGTTCAATATACTTAAATCCATATAAGTACATTATCAATGGATTAACACATTCATATTATTTAAAATAATCCTCGCACTCTAAATTTGATATTCCTTATCGACTTCAATTTGTGACAAATTAGAAATATTTCATCTTTATAATTCTCGGACCAAAGTAGATAGAATACTATTTTCAACCTTTCTCTAGTCCCAATATACGATGATATTTATGCTTATGGGACTTTTATGATTCCCATAATTCCTTATAAACATTAAATATTTCATGGATTGAAATATAATGCCTCGATTCCAATTATATATGCTCTGCTTCCTAATTTATTGACTAAAATTAAAGAGCTTTTTGTAGAGAATAATCCAAGGTCAATTATGAATGATTTGAGAAAACTATTATTTTATCATTTAATATAATTTTGCAAAATATAGTTCCTCATATAAATTTTTATTTTATCAATGCATTTTTCGTAAAATAAAATAAATTGTATTGGTATCCAGATATTTGATGAGCGTGTCATCTATATTTCATTATGCTACAATTTCAATTAGAGTTTTGTATCACTAAATATTTGGAATTAATTTCTAAAATATAATTTACATATGATAAAATTAAAAAAAACATCAATAACATCGGTTGTTTCGTCAAACTATAATGAATGACATCTTCCAATTGTTGAGTTACATTCTCACTCATATCTTCAATACGTCGAGTTACAGTTTGACGAGAAAGTTGCAAATCTTTAATTGCGTTTAGAATTTCGTTTTTATTTTTAAATTTGTTAAAAAAATTTCGCTGCTCTCAAGAAAAGCTTCCTTAAAACTTTATCAGCATGATAAGATTTTTTGTTTTGCCAAAACATAGGAGATCGCATATGATGCTTCAGTTGCTAACTTAGATTGTTGCGTAAAAGAATGTTAAAATAAAAGTTACTGTGCAGTTAATTGACCTTGCCATTCTATTAATTTTCGTTTTCTTAATTTATATGTTGTGGTGTTCAAAAAAACACCAAACCAAAACACAAAAACAATTTAAATTAAATTTCAACAAATTAATAGAATAAACAAAAATAACAATGTTTTGTTTAACTAAGTAAATTGGCAAAAAATACAAAAATACGGAATCCACCATAACACCAACCAGAAACGCAATCAGTGTAGCCAACGAACTCTCAATCTGCAACCCAAATATGCCCAGACGAGACGCGAGGATCTAACCCCAATTATTGTGCCGATAGACATCTCTATCCTACCGATTCGGGTCATGTTTTCATTTTATGCATCAATACATTTTATGTTCCAGTTATGTCTTTTTTCTTCCCGTTCCAACGACGGAAGTTGGTGGTGCAAATTGCACTCACCAAATATGTAAACTAGAATAATGTCTTTCGAGATTTCTTTTTTAGGGTAAGGTAACTGTTGCGGGATACATCAAACAAAAATACTTATCTCTGTACATAGTAAAAAATTTAATTTCTTCTCATTCCATATGAAAATGATGTTTTTGGTTTTTCTTAATTAATCTTTTAATGTAAAATTTAAATTTAGAACTATTTACGTATAATATAATATATGTATAATATTTAGTTTATTTAAGTATAATATATTTTTAAAAATAGATAAAAAAACAGAAAAAAAAACAGAATCTAAAACAAATAGATAAATTTTAATACATGAAATAACACCAAATTTTTGACTATTCAAACAAAATCCAATCATTTCATTTTAATTATTTTAAACTTTAAATACATCTTATTTTAAATGTTGAATTTTGAATCTTAATTTAAAATCATAATGAAAAACTTATGTATTTACATTTTATTTTTACGATTCATTCTTACTCAGGTAAATCTATTATTAAATATTTGAAATTTATCTGAAAAAAACGTCTGCGATCTACGATCGAACAGTTCTCGATCGACCGTTTGCTCACCACTGCTTTAAATATAGTAATCAGTAAACGACAAAAATGTGGTAATATCAAAAGCTCAATGTGATTATTGATTCACTTAATACTGGATTGATTGTGAATTCTGACCGTGGAGCTCATATATGAGCATTTTTCATGAGGATCTTGGTTTTAAGGACGAGTCAATAAATTATTCTTAGAATTTTGTGGATCCTAATTCTATTACACATGCTAATTAATATTGAAAACCTTGTAATGTTATTAAAGTAAGCACTAATGAGAAATGTTTTTGAGAAGCAGGACTCATATTGAACTTCATTTGGAAGAATTATGTATGAGATAGCTTTTATTAAATTTTTTATCGGTTTGATTGATGCTATAAAATTAGTAGTTTTTAATATGTTTTATTGTTTTTGAATTGCATTTTTTATGTTTTTAAAGCTTTTATTAATTTTTTTATTGTTATTTTTATTTAATTAGATTTTTAATAAAATCCTTTTTTAAAAAAGGCTGTTTTATAATCTCTAACATGTAACATTATTCTAATGACTTTGGTTACTGGATTTCAAAACTCCTAGAGAAATCATGACAATTTAAGAAATTGTCAGGAACGTTAATTTAATTTTATTTATTTTATTATTTATCCTTGGATTTCGCTATTGCATTTTCGTTATTCTAAGATAAAAAGCATATCGTTTAGTTAAATTTATTTCCAACTTTATTTAAATGGTGACAGTAAAGCAACACTTACTTTAGTAAATATTTTTTTCGTGTATTTTGCGCCTGATTTAAGAACTAAACACTTGATAATCAACTTTTATCCAAAGTTATAGAATAAATATTAATGCATCTGAAAAAATACTGTTCTGAACACTTCAACCATTCACTTGTATTTATAAATAAGATAATGATAATTATATCTCCAGATATATGTTTCTGCGTACGCGCCTGTCTATGACCAATTAAATGTACCCCGAATTGTAGATGTTAAACCAACTTCTGTTTTATAACTTAATGATAATAATAATAATAATAGTAATAATAATAATAATAATAATAATAATAGTAATAATAATAATAATAATAATAATAATAATAATAGTAATAATAATAATAATAATAATAATAGTAATAATAATAATAATAATAATTATTATTATTATTATATCATTTTTCACATATGCATTAGTAATATCAGAAAATACACAATGAAAGTTAAATATTTAAAATGTATAAAAATATTTCCGGTAGTTATCTAACTCGAAAATTCAAAATACGTATTAAAAAAATAAGATAATAAAATAGAATTCATAAATTTTATAAATATAAAAAATCTTGGCTAAATTCTATTTTTTTCAGATTATTTTCCGTTTATACTATTTTAAATTTAAGTAATTTTCTTAGTAAGCGACAATGTCTCCGTAGTGCCGCTACAGTCTCCGTAGCGCATTATTGAAATAAAGATTTCAAACAGTTTCAATATGAAAACTGAAACCAAATTAAACGAAATAAATATCAAGCAAAAAGATTCTGAAAATTTTAACATCGCGACATTTGAGACCAAACAAAATTTGTCGGTACGCTTCGCGTAGAATGGTAACGAAAATTATAATTAACTTCCATAATTGAAACAACATTAAAAACTAATGCTTATTATAATGTCGTCGGAGAGTTATAAGAATCTTGTAACAACTTAGTTCTAACTTGCGAGTCAAATTCTGATTTGCCTCATTAAATTTCGACATTTATTATTATTATTTGGAGTTTATTTGAAAAATCGGATTAAATTAAAAAAAATGCGATTTCCATGTGATTCTAAATAAAAACTTTATTAATATTAGATTTGCCAAAAGGTTCTAATATACAATAGAAAAAATACATTTTGTAGCAAATACACCAATAAACTTGTATAATATTATAATGCTAATTACTACTAATTAAGATTTTTTAAAAGATTTGTTTATGGATTTTATATTTTGTACATTTATTATTAGTAGGTACAAAACAAAATACAAGATGAAAATTGACAAAATGAGGCTTCTTATTTTTTCTTAATGCAACAACACAGAAATCAATTGAAATGAGCCCAGCAGAGGTGATATTCGGATTTCGAATTAATCATCAGTGGAATAACACTGGAAGAACTAATAAAAATATAAATTAATTTTTAAACATAGTAAAGAAGAATCAAAGAAAAAGTTAAATATGATAATAATGATATTATTATAATAATATGATAATATTAAAGTATTATTAAAATTAGAAGGTCTTAATAATATCGATGAGAATCGTTTTGAAGGCAAATTTACTGTAATTAAAAAGATACATGAAGTAATAGATAAGAGTTAAAATTTTAATCAAAAATCTAGAATGGCTAAAGCCTTTTAACTGAAGGATATGAGATATAAATTAATATTTGTAAATATTAAGTGTAAACTAACTTATAATTATTTTGTACAAGGTTCGGTTAAAAAGTCCTTAGATTAGAATAGAAAAGTTACACAAAAATAAAACTTTGTATTTAAATTAAGTATACTATTTAGGTAAATGGGAGACTTAAATATTCTATGTAATCACCTCCTGCTGCCAGGCATTTCCTCTATCAATTTTCAAGTGAAAATAGACCATTTTCACAGAAAGTATTGTCCTTTGCTTCAAGAAAATTCTGCACTAGATCAATGAAATCTTCTTTGAACTCAATTCTTCACCCTTGCGGGGGTTCTGTAAGTTATTAAACAAAATATAATCACTTGGAACCATGTCAGGGTTGTATGCGGATGAGAAGTCAACACAAACCCTTTTTCGGCTATTGCATCCATTGTTCTGTAAGCTGTGTGCTCAAGGACGTTTTCATGCAAGAGATAGAAGTTTTGGTATCTTGATTCACGCCGTAATTGTATCACATCATTGAGCAGAGTACAGTAGTAATGAGAGTCAATGAATCCAGAGGTAAAGTAGAGTTTGACTACCCCTTTTGCTTCGCAAAACTCAGTGGACATGAGAAAATTTCGTTGAGATGTCTCCAAATAGAGAATTTTCGGTGACTTTTCTTCTGGAAATGCCCATTCATAAGACTCCAGCTTATTATATGGAATATAAAAACTCAATGGATTTTTATCCTCTGTTATAATATTCTTCAAAAAATAGCGTTCAAGAGCATCGAATAGAATCAACAATCGATAAAATTTCCAATGTTTCGCAAGGAATTTCTTGACGGCGCCCATTTCTTTCTTCGTCAAACATATTGCTCCCGCCAGAGAAAAACTCTCTTATCCAGTTGCAATTAGTGCCCTCACATGGTGATTAATTTCCATATGTTTCCTGCAGCCGATGCACGATATCTGTTTCGCGAATAATAAAGAAAAATAATAATAAATCTAATTGTAAAATAACTATTAAAATTCAATCTAAATTAAAAACCAATTGAGCCGACAAACATTTATTATTTCAGTAAAACAACGAATAAGCAATTCAATTTTTTTTAATTGAAAGATATAAAATATTCACATAAATTTTGAATTTTTACAAATAGTTATTTTACAATTAGATTTATTATTATTTTTCTTTATTATTCGCGAAAAAGACTGGACTCGAATTGCCGTCCTTGGTTTGAAATGAGGTGTTTGGGTGCGCCAAAGCGTGATACCAATGTAGCTAGAAAGGTTCGACTAATCGTATCGGAATCAATGTCCTTAAGAGGTACTGCTTCGGGCCATGTGGTCGCTCTATCTATCATGGTTAGCAAGTATCGGTGACCTCTATCGGGTGGTAATGGACCTACAAGATCTATGTGAACTGTTTCGAATCTTGATGTTAGCGGGAAATGATGAAGATTTGGTTGTAGCTTTCGGTGTGTTTTATATTTTTGGCAAGGGATGCATTGCTTCGTCCATTTTTTCACATCGTTGTGAATTGATGGTCATATTACTTTTGTGTGTAATAATTTATATGTGTTTGAACTCCCTGGATGGTGAAGTTGATGTACGTAATTGAAAGCGGTTTTACGAAGTGATTCTGCGAGAATGGGACGTAATATACCTGGTAAACTAGTGTCGTAGATAACGTCATCTATGGTTTGTGTATTATTAAATTTCGTTAGATCAGCTGCTGAGGGTTTTTTGCTTGGAGGTTTTCTATGGTGAACATTGTCTGGAATTCTATAGAAGAAACAGAACGGGAAAATCAGTCTGCTACTACGCTATCTTGGTCTGAAATGTATGTGATCGAAAAATCAAATTCCGATAAAATTGAAATTTGTCGTTGTTGTCGTGGAGAAGGTTCTTTCATGAAAAGTAGTCTAATTAGTGGCTTGTGGTCTGTTTTGATCAGAAACTGTTTACCAAGTAAGAATTGTTTGAAATGTTTCACTGCTAGGAAAATCGCCAGAAGTTCTCTATCGAAAACGGAGTACTTTTGTTCTGTGGTGCTGAATTTTTACGAAAAAATTCGATTGGTTGGGGTGTGCTATTAATTATTTGCTGTAAAACAGCTCCTGCAGCTAAACTGGAAGCATCTGTCAGTAGTTGTAATGGAGCGTTTTTTACAGGATAGCTTAATGTGTGGAGTTTCGTATTAATACGTTTTCGAAGGTGTTTATTAGTTCGTCGTTCCATCGAATAAGTGATTTCTTGGGTCCTGAGCTAATTGCGAAGAAAGGAGCTATCAAACCTGAACAGTTCGGTATATACCGATGGCAATTGTTAACCATTCCGAGAAAACTAAGAAGGTCGGATATGGTTTTTGGAGTATTCATATTTTGGATGGAACTAAGGCGTTCCTGTAAAGATGAAGATGCGATTAAGATATCGTCCAAGTAAGAAAAAGCGAAATCGATGTTTGAAAGAATTTCGTCAATATGTCGGTGGAATGTTTGAACGGAGTTCCTGAGGCCAAAAGACATGGATAAGTACTCAAACAATCCGAACGGCGTGATGATTGCAGTTTTGGGTATATCCTGCGCTAAAACTGGAATTTGTTGGTAGGCTTTTCGTAAATCAATAGTAGAGAATATGGTTGCCCCGTCGACACGATGAAAGATATCTGTAATAAGGGGTAAAGGATAGCTATCGTGGATGGTCGCTGAGTTAAGTAAACGGTAATCACCACAAGGTCAGATGGAACCGTCCTTCTTTTTTTACTATATGCAGAGGTGTTGCCCATGGAGATGATGAACGTCGTATAATGTTTTCTTATTCAAGAGTGGGAAACTCTTGCTCTGCATTCATGCGGATTTCGGGTGGAAGTTCTCAAAGTTTTTGTTTAATTCGATGATAATTCGTGATAATGGTGTGGTATGTGGTGGGTTTTATAGTGATTGACTTTGACTTCCTAATTGTGTTTGGGCAAGAATTTTTGACGTACAGATGCAAATCTGGTGGTAAACCTGACCTGAACGGTGGAATGTTAGGTTCTCCGTTGATAAACGAGATACATATCTTTTGATTTAGTGTCGCTCTTGAGTTTTGCTTTAGTTGTGATTTCAGTATTGGTGCAATTGTCTCACAAGCGAATGTTTCAGATTTTTGTTTTAGTTGTGGTTTAAGTTCTTTCTTTGGGCAATCGATGGTGATGCCAAAATGGGAAAAGAAATCAGCTCCCAGGATTCGTAATTGCACTTTGGTCACTATGAAAGGCCAGGTGAAGGAATGATTGAATCCTGGTAGATTGAAATATAGTAGGAAAGATCCAGTGGTTGGAATGGGTGAGCCATTAGCTGCTCGTAATATTTTCAGATCATGGTTGGGGTGTTTGGGCTTATACACCAGAGGCAAAAGTGACACTGCGGAGCCTGAATCGATAAGAAAGTTGATTGATGTGCGTGAGTAGTGAACAGTTGTGGCTTTGACAAAGAAAATATTGGGTGATTCAAGATCGATGTTTGAAATTGTTATCGGCGAGATACTGTTTAAGCCCCTGCCCTCGGTTGCCGAAGACCGAGCCGGGCACGTTATTTTAAATGCGTTTTGGAGTTACCGATGGACGAATTCAGTTTTCAGTTGCAGGGTTGAATGCATCTGTGCGAACGCTCTTGGAATTTCGAGTGGTAAACGCAAATCAAAGGATTGAATTTTTTATTGTCGAAGTATCTACAGCCTGTGCAACAACTTTTTGCGTTTTCCTTAAATTTACTATGGTAGAAGCAAATTAGTGGTCCGTGTGAAGTGGAGCGATGGCGTTGTGGACTTTTAGAAAGAAAACGATTAGAATAAGCGGGTAGTTTGGTGATATTGGCTGTTAATTGTGCTACCGCGTCCTTAAGTGATTGCGTTTCAGAACGCAAGATCTCGATCTCTGTTGGTTGTGTGCTAACATTTGCTGTTAAAGCTGGTTGTTTTTGGTTAACCCTGGTGATCTTTATTGATATTTTTTGCAAATTCTACGACGGAAACCGATGGAGGAACGACAGATAACAATATTTACAGTTGTGGCGGTAACGCGCTGGTAAATAGTTGTTTGAAAATGATGTCGTCTGTAATTAAGATTCCTAGTGCCATTAAGTCGATCTGGGCCTGTTTTGAATATTTACATGGAAAAGTAGTACCGATGGAGTTTGATTTGAAGTAAGTCTGAAGTAATTGATGTTGTGATGGTGTTGTAAGCGAAATAATTGCTTGTATTAGGTCGTTGTAGGCTGAAGTATTTGTTGAGATGGTTGGTAAGTTGTTTATTATAGCCAATTATTCCTGGGATAATAGTGAAAGAAGACTATAAGCGTTTTGGGTCTGAGTACCTAAACCGGATTCAGTGGTCCAACTCTCGTGAATTTGAAGCAATGAGGTCGCGGACTGTTGTGAATCTAAAAAAACATAACGCACAGTGGGGTGAAGGGTTTAACGTTAGTGTCCCTTTCCATCCATCTACGTCCTTTTATATGTACGTCATCGTAGTGGTGGTTCGAATACGGTAATGGTGTTGCCAATGGTTGGTTTGAAAAAGGAAGTAGTTTGTTCACTGTAGTTAGGTAGAATTGAAACAGTTGGGATTTTTAATTTTTTGTAATGTTTGTGTATAATTCTTTGATTGTTGAATTGTTTTGTGCCTCTATGTGGTAAACCTTTTGATTATATGACCTAACGTATAATTTTAAAGTTTTTGAATGAGTTCTCTTTGCTAAACTGGGGACTGTAGTCGTGCCGATTCTGTACATTTTCAAGAGGTTATTTTGTACATGTAAAATTGACTTTGTGGATGTCAAACCCTTAAAATTTATTACTATTTTATATAAAATATTTACAAAAAGATATCTAAAGATATAAAAGAAAATCAATTTATGTCTTACTGGATTTCCTGTCTCATCAACCGCTTCAATGTGGTCCAAATTTTGACTTCGATTTTTGTGAGTAGTGATATGTGGATTGTTTTGAGGAATGACATTTTTTATTGGACAAAATTTGACAGGTTTTATAGAATCTGTGATATTGGTATCATTAGCTTTCTCTAAACTAAATGGGAAGAGTGACTGACGTTCTTGAGGTTCAGAGCTCGTTTTTTGGGGTAATTTCGATAACAATTTCGATTTCCCATCAGAAGATGATCGCTTGATTGGTCTGTCATTGTCATTATCTGTGGTCTTGTTGAGAGAACCATAACACATTGTATCACATCAGATTCTCGATTGCCTGAACACTTCATCAATGCCACAGGTGTTCTGATCCGGTAGGAACATACCCTGACCGAGAGTCGAGTGATCATCAAAAAATGTTATTTTCTGGAACACACAATAGACAGTCCCGATTCTTTTTTAAATTTATATATATATATATATATA
>MQRK01175164.1:87259-97920 GCA_001938485.1 Girardia tigrina
TTTATTTATATCTATTTTTATTTATATTGGTTGTGTAAAAAAGAAAGTACAAAAGTTCCTCAAAAAATATTTGTTTAAAAAATTCAAATTGTTATAGAAATAAATTTTTGTGTTCATTATAATGTCCTTTGAGCAAGAACCCAATGGGTACATTACATGGATTTTGGAAACCGGGCGAATAAGAGCACAGGAGGACTGATTGAAGGAACAAATTATAACGATCATCGAGCAAAAAGGATGTATTTCAAGTATAACAACACGGGACACATAGATCGATTTTGCAGATCTGCATCTTGGAGGTGCTTTATCTGCGACGATGAAAACCATGTGGCGAATCAGTGTTCACATAAATGGGGAAAGCAACCAGAAACGAATAATGGAAAGGCAGGTTTGCGCAGCTGTCTTTCCATATCAATATGCGCAGTTGCATGGGTTTGATGTTGGGCTGAATGATTGAATGATGCGGATGTGTGTGTATTCTTGCAGTAGTTGGTCGATTGTGGTTCGGAAACAGGGGAACCCTAGTACACTTAGGAGAACTAATGTGCATATTGTAATGTTGAATAGGTCGAGTCTGTAAGGTGCTGAAATGGGTGATGTTCGTGTAAATTCCCCAGGAAATGAGATAGTTTTGAATTGTGTGGTTATGGACGAGTTACCGGGATACCAGCTACTTATTGGTCTTGATGGTATCAGGAAGTTACACGGGGTTCACATTACAGGACATGTAAGTGTAAATTTTGGAATTGAGATGGAGTTGTCGAGAATGGCGGATATATGTAACGTAGGCGTTGATCGGTGTGGTGGTGATATAAAGAGTACTGTGAGGGTTAACAACGTGGATCGTGAAGTAAAAGTTAGTGTGACGAAACCGGAATTCGTGATCGTAGATAAGGATTTCGACGTGTGGTTTGATGGTAAAATGCGGATAGTCAGATATCGATTAATTGAACCAGAGTAGGGGAATTGTTCTGAAGAACAATTTATCATCGTATCCAGTTAGATAGAAGATTCAACGTGAGTTCAACACCGAGACCGAGAAATGGATTCAGAAAGGTTGGTTACAAGAGTGCAATTTGCACGAAGAAGGGATCATTCAGTTGATGACCGTTCTTCAACACAATAAAGGCAAGGTCAGGTCAGTGTTGGATTTCAGGGAACTGAATGAATTTTTGTCCAGTCATTCGTTGGAAAATGATATTTTTGCCGAAAAGCTCAGAAGATGGCTCAGAATGGGATCAAACCTCTGGGTTATAGATCTGAAGACAGCAAAAATGCAATTGCATGTATTACAAAAGCTGTGGAAGTTCCAGGTGGTTCGGTTTAGAGGAAAGTCGTATGTGCTGATCCGTCTCGGATTTGGATTGAACGTGGCTCAAAAAATAATGTCGTTGGTAATCAAGTTTGTGTTGTCGTGAAACCCTGTTGTTAGAGATGCCATAGATTTTCGTGTCCATATCTGTGTCCACATGTCGATGATATAATTGTGGACTTGAATAAGGTTGGCAGTCAGGAGGTGTTGAAGACACTCAATGATTTTAAACTTCAGGTTTAACCAGCCGAGCCGTTGTGCGGAGGACGAGTTTTAGGGTTAAGGGTCTTTGAATAGAATGGAATGATGAAATGGAAACTGGACAACGCTCTTCAAGAAGTAAGGGGTGAGATGACAAAAACGCAAATGTTTCGATATCGGTGTATGTTTGGAGGTAGATCACATCATTTTAGAAGATAATTGCTGGTTACGGAAGAAAAAGGATGTCTGCCAGATTAATCTGGTAGAATTAGAAGCGGTGTTGAAGGCTGTCAATATGACCCTGGCGTGGAATGTAATTGAGGTGGAAATAATGTGCAATTCTGCAACAGTTTGTCCCTGGATATGCAGGATCATTTCAGGAGACAAACGGGTACAGGTGCATGGATTGTCTGAGATGTTGGTTAGGAGGCGACTATTCCTGTTGGAGCAACTGATGAGAGAATGTAACCTGATAGAATTTGAAATTGATACTATTGGGACAATTAAGAAAACCAATTTGACTTTTCATATTTTTATTAACATAACAAGTTTGACTGTCTTCAAGACAATCTTTGTCAAAGCTTTCGTATGAATGCATTCTAAATAATTGATTAAGGAATTTAATTTTATTATTTTTAGCGAATGGAGAAATAAATAATTTGTTAAAATATTTATTCAAAATTTATTAGTTAAAAAATAAAATAATTATTAATTATTTAAAAAATATTTATTCGATTTATTTATTTAAAAATTGCAAATAAAATCAATAAACTTGTTTAAAATTTTACAATTATTTTAATTTGGAAATAAATTTAAACATTACATATTTTAGATAATAAGAATTAAAATATTATTCAGCCATCTGAGTAGGAGAGACACAATTCCAAATCAACATCAAACATTCAAAATATTCCTCACAGGTAAGTTCAAGAAACACGAGTTCACTAACATTTCCGTCCTCTGAAACACAGATCCAGATCATCAACTGAATGGGAAACCTCTTTTAAGCTCAATATTTCACCAGAGGGGGAGTGGCTTGGATATCCGAGGTGTAAAAGTGATCATTTCCGGTTAGATGATCAGATTTGAGTTTGAAATAACACTCGTGATCTATGAGAATCATTTTTCCTTTCAAAACTTCAATTAATTTTCCTGTACTATGTTTTGCAGTCTTCTTTTGTTCAGAAGTGTACTGTGGAGCTTTAATTTGTTTAAAAAATCGAATTCCACGTTCATTGAGAATATTTCTGATAGTTTGGTGACTTACATTGTGCTTCTTAGCTTTTTGTCGGAGTGATACACCCCTTTTGTTTACTGACCATAGACAGACGCGGGTTCCTTGGTGGTTTGTCAATTTCATATTCTGTCCACGGCTTGCGAGACACATCAAAATTCATCAGTAGTCTTGTAAGGATGGGGAAGACTGTCGAGCGTGCAAATCCCTCTTCTAAGAAGTGTTTCACGATGAAGGATTTTCTTTTCGTGTAATGCATTCTCCAAAATCTGCTAACACTGTCTCAGAGCTGTTTCTCTTTCGAGTGCTGGACAACTCGCCGAAACTTTAAAATTACATTATGTAATTTTTAAATTAAGTTATGTAATTTCGCAATAAATTCATAACAGCAATAAATTTTGTTATGAAACCAAGTCATAACACCAATAAATTTTTTTAGTAAACCAAGCTTTGTTATTTTTTAATAAATAATTTCATATTAAAGAAATAAAACAATTTGATTTCATAAACTTCGAAAAAATTGCAATTCAACGAAGTTGTCATATACTTGTCAAATGAAGCTATTTGTTTAAATTTGATAAAAAATTTGAAGATATGGGAAGGTAGAAAACAAGGCTGTCTTGTTTACATTTTTTAGATGGTGAGAATATTTCGGAATTTAATAATCATTCTCATAATCCTCAAGATAAAAAAATAGAATTACTTAAATTAAAATCTAACTAACATTATAAGCTACGTATACGAAAGAGAATGCTTGTACTATAATATTATAAGAGACTGCAAAAAGTCTGAAAAAACCTTAGAATATGTATTGAAACCAGAATCTATGAAAAAAATTATTACAAAAGAAAGAAACAAGGCTAATGGTATGAATATTGTTAAATTTAATGACATTCCTGAAATATTAAATCATGACCATCAAGGAAATTATTTTTTGATATTCGACCTCTGGCTTTGAAGAAAGGGATAGAATGTTAATATTTTGTTCACAGTTTAAAAAAGAAATATTGAATTATCGAAAGTTTGGATGATAGACGCTATTTACAAAACAACGCCATCGGATTATTATAAGTTACTTGTAATACATCTTTTTTGTCTTTTGCATAACATTTCCTGGTTTTTATTTATTGATGAGTAATAAAAAAATATCCTTGTAAGGAAAGTATTTTCATACATATTATATTGATAATGAATTTTTATATGCCGTCATAATTTTTGTTTATTCCATTATTCACAATCCATTTATAACTATCTAATTTAATTAAGATAATATTAAAAAATATAAATAAGACAAGAATTTTAAAAATCTGATAAAATGCATGTTCTATTAGCCATTTTAGCCGATTTCGTGAATTTTTGAACCATTTACAGAAATTGAAGAGATTTTAAATTTTTTTCCCTGTGTAAAGTTACATAACTTAAATTAAGAGTTTCGGTGAGTTGTCCTGCACCGGTTTCATGATGAAGGATTTTCCTTCCGTGTAATGCATTCTCAAAAATCTTCTAACACTGTCTTGGAGCTGTTTCTCTTTCATGAGTATGGTAGAAAAAATTACTAACTGCATGATGACGAAATGTTTTGTAATCAACACATGGTCCAATCAGAATTGTTTACCTCTTTTCTCTACATTCAATTCTTACTTTAAGAATATTATTAATTCAATTTTAAAATATCCAGGTTTTGCCTTTACACTCGTTAAAAAGTCAAAGTACCATTGGCAGATCGCTAAAGAAAATGGAATTCACTCGAAAAAGGCTCGTTACAATTCCGGATGAAAGAAACAACGCAAAAAAATATCGAAATGAGACAAATTTATGCTCGTTTGATCGAACATATTGATGATGATAATTTACTTTTTTTGGAGGAAACGGTGTCAATTTACTCGTAACAAGAAATTATGGTTACTCAACAAAAAATTTTGTGAGGGAAATTCGGAATGTTGTAAGTTTGATGTTTGTATGCTGTTTAGATTTGAGACACTCCTACTGAGATGGGGTTGATATGTTATTGACTGATTGTTTGAATCTGATGAAATTAATTTAATGTGATTAATTTTTAAATAATAATTAATAAAAGTTTTATAATTATAAATTTTAATAATATTTTTAGTAATGATTTTAGCTTATTAAATTTAATATATTTTTAAAAATTAATGTTTTTTTAAAGTTATTTAATGCTTTTTATCCCTTAAAATTTTGAGAAATTAAAAGTTAATTTTAAAATTTTTCCATTGATTGAATTTTTTAGATTTGAATATATAAACAAAAACTACATTAATCAAAGAAAGATGTTTACTTAGAATGGTTGGGAAGAATCTGTTTGTTAATAAATGTTTACACTCAAATTGTGATGTTAATATGGTGACTGTTAGGGGTTCTTTTTGGTGAACTGTAAATTTTTGATATTTTTAAATTAAAAATCATAATTATATTTGAGATAAATTAAAAATTAATATTTACTAATTAAATTGAAAGAACTTTTATAAAACATTAGGTTAAAAAATCACAATTAAAATAACAGTTTCAGAATAAAAGAAAATTTTGATATAAATTGTAACACTTTTTAAAATAAAAATCATAATGTTTATTGAATTTAATTGTCAACGGAATTTTCTTAAAAAAATTAAGTTTGCAAATTATGACTTTGAATTTTAATCACGAACCCATAATGGCGACCATAGCCAGCATCTCGAATCAGTTGATTGCGAGACTTCTACCGGAAAAATACCGGAAAGAAGACAATATCGAAACATTTATAGCAGCATGCTCAAGGTATTTTAAGGTGGCTAAAACACCAGAAAATATACAAGAGCTTTTGATAATTGGATTGCTTTCTCATGAACTTGTACCTGTCTACGAGAATGTATCGGTCGAGACAAAGGGATATGAAGCTCGGTTACGAGAAGCTTTTCAAAAGAAAAGCTCTCTGATGGAGGATCTGATCGATGCTATAAATTTCGAAAGAACGAATGAATCAGTGGAAGAATACTTTGCAAAAGTAAAGAAACTTGCTGCAAAATTATCAAAATATAATTGATCGGAAGAAGAAATTGAAAAGAATCCTTTAATTCATGGGTCGAAGTACAGCGATGTGAAGAAAGAGATCAAGTTCAGAGAGGTAAAAGAAATAAAAGAAGTAAAAAATGTCATCAAAAAAGTGAATGAAGTACGGGAAATGGAAACGTCAGTACAAGCGATGAGAGCGTCATAGAAGGACGTGGTAAAAAGAGGATCAGCGACAGGAGGCATGACGAAGAAAGGAGACACTTTTGTTAAACGACACCCAGGGCAAAACAATATATCATGCTAGAACTGCAAAGAAACAGGAGATAGACGGAGCGAATGTAAACGAGAAAGGAAAATCACATGTCATGCATGTGGCGAGGAAGGTCATGTCCGACGGGAATGCCGGAAGGTAAGATGTGGAAGATGTAACAATCCAGGATATAGAGCTAAGTAATGTTACACGAATTTGAATAAACAATATCAAGGAAGAACGAATTATCAAAGGAGCACCCAAGGAGATAGTCGACAATTCTCAGATGCACAAATGAAAAGCTCAGGAAACCGGAACTCAGACGACTACAGAAGAGGATTCGAAAGAGGAAGACAGATCACAATGATGGAGAAGGAAGATTACGGAGGAGAGCGAGAACATACAGAAAAAAAACGAATCGTGCCGAGACGATGAGTAACCGATCTTGGTATTGGAATAAGTTTTCATGCGCATGAACCAGATCATATAAATTATATATAGTAGTAGTAATATAAATTATATAAATAAAATAAATAATAAAGTTGATATCAATAATATAAATGCTAAAATTAAAAAAAATAATCAAAAAGAACAGAGTGAACCAACACCCCATCAGGAACCAGAAGTAAGTAAGAAAGTCGTGAAATTTATAAAAAAGGAATTATTTGGTGATAGAGAATTGCTAATAATTAATAATTGTGAAAATGTTCCAATTACATACGATTAATTACAGGGCCGACCGAGTGTAAAAGTTAGGATAGAAAACATAGAAATCGAATGTTTACTGGATACGGGTGCAGTGTTGAACGTTATGCCGGAAGGAATATTAAAAAACTTAAATAACATAAGGATGAAACAGACAATTCAGAGATTGACCGCGGTAAATGGACTACAAATGGATGTCAGAGGAGAAATAGAAACGATAGTAAAGATTGGAAATAAAGCCGAGAAAATAAGATTTGTAATATTGAAAAATTTGAGACCAGAGATGATCGGAGGAATACCATTGATGAAAGAATTCGGAATAGAATTGCAATGAAAAGAGCGGAATTATCAGGAAACAGAGAGAACTAACATATGTGAAATTGAAGCTAAATTTGGAAAAGAAATCACCAACGAGAATCGGGTTCAAGAGGCAATAAAATGATAGACACAAAGAACGATAAAACACTAGAGAAAATAATTCACGAATATGGAGGAATATTTATGGCAAACGATTGGGATATAGGCCTTCCAAACTTGCTACAACACCGAATAGAGACAACAGGGAACCCATAAATATACATCTGGAAGACAAACTAGAAGAAGCTTTAAAAAATTTGGAGAAAAACGGAATAATAAAACCATTTAATTCTGAATGGAACACACCAATAGTGTGCGTGAGGAAAAAGGACAAGGTCGAAATCAGATTGTGTCTGGATTTCAGACAGTTAAATCGAATCACTAACCACCAAGCATTCCCCATGCCGATTATAGCTGAAATGATGGACAGATTGCACGGCACCAAATATTTTAATACAATAGACTTAGGGAATGCATACTATCAAGTAGAATTGGATAAAGAATCACAGGAAAAGACGGCGTTCTCCACCAAGACAGTACAGTTTTGTTTTAAACGGATGCCTTTTGGCATAGCCGCAGCCCCAGGAACATTCCAAGAACTAATGACAAAGGTGTTAAAACCAATAAAGAAAGGTGCATCAGTTTATTTGGAGGACATACTAATAGCGACAAGTACAAAGGAAGAACATTACAAGGTGATAAGAGAAGTATTTGAGAGGATCCAACAAACAGGACCAGCGAAATGTAAGATGTTACGACCGGAAGTAAAATTTCTAGGACACATAATAAATGACCAATGGATACAGAGAGATCCAGAAAAGATTGCAGCGATAGAGAATTTCCAAAGGCCGAAATGTATTAAGAATTTGAGATGATTTTTGGGAATTTGCAACTATTATAGAAGGTTTATTAAAGCATATGCAAAGAAAGCCAAAGTATTTGAAGGAATGTACGGTTTAAATAAAGAAAAGTTAATCTGGACGGATGCATGCGAAATAACGTTTAAGGATATGAAGGAAGCTCTGATAACGCGACTACGACTCATGTGACAACGAACATTATTGAATGTGAAAAATTAGGTCTGTATCACCCCAATACCAATGGAATTATAGAAAGACAATTTAGAACAATTAGAAATGCTCTTAATATCAGAATAAAAGATGGAACGCATAGAGATTGGACGGAAGTATTGTCAAAATTAGAATTTATGATGAATAGTACCATTCAAGCCACGACAGGTATCTCACCAGCAGAAAAAAATATATGGAAGGAAATTAAGACATTGGTTGAAAAATAAAGAAGATAAAAGAAACCAAATGGGAAAAGAAGAAAAAACTCCAGAAACGAAAAGAATTTTTAAAGTTGGAGGCCAGGTATTGATAAAGAGAGAAAATACATCAAAAGATTGTAATAGAAGCCAATCACATGAACGAGAAAAATATATTTAAAAGAAACACTACCACCGGTTGTAGAGAAGAGATAAGGCAAAACAGAATGCTTTATTTGACAACAATTTGAATAATAGTAAACAAAGGTAATATAAATTACACAATATTCTCTCTCACTAGAGAATAATAGTTCATCCAATTAAATAAGCTGTCATGTGAATAAGAGAGAAACAACAGGATGCTACGCTTTAGAGATCTAGTCATACCGGACGTACGTGTAACCGCATAGACCTTCTGAGGGATTTACAGATCGTTTTAGACTATGGTAAAATATTATTATTACCGCTTTCTTCGACAGAAGGTGAAGAATCAAAGACACTGATGTCGCTCACAGATTTTTGCAATGCATCTTCTTGAAGATCCTCACTCTCATGAGGAGAGAAAGTAGATACGTCTTCCGATTCCTCAGCAATGGGTGTCAAATTAAATTCATTATTTCTTGGCATATGGTCTAAGCCATGAAGCGAGACGGTAGATTTGACACCGTTTTGATGGCAAATATGAGCGTATTTAGGAGTCGCCAAAACTAGCTCAACCTCATCGACTAGAGGGTTCGATTTGCAGCTTCTAACATACCGCTTTAAAAGTACAGGCCCTGGTGAAGTTAACCATGACGGCAAAGAGCTACCGGTAGACGATCGACGACTATATGACAGGAAGCGCTCATGAGGGGTAGCATTCGTAGCGGTACGAAATAGGGATCGAACCACATGAAGAACTTCTGGTAACACTGACTTCCAGAACATTTCAGGTCAGAACATCTTTCAGAGTCAGTTGAATAGCTTTCCATATAGTACCGTTGTAACGCTCGCACTGACCATTACTGCGTGGATTGTAAGGAGTTGTGCAACTTTGGGAAATTCTGCAAGATGTTAAGAATGAAGATACTTCTGCAGACATGAACTGAGCACCCCGATTTGAATGTATATAAGCTGGTATTCCCAAAATACTGAATAGTTGCTGCAAATACTTAGTTACAGTAGAAGCAGATACATCGCTGCACGAAAAAGCAAAAGGAAACCTTGAGTACTCGTCTACCAAAACGAGTATGTACTTGTGAGGTGTTACTGAAGGCTTAGGGCGAACAAAATCCATGCTCAAACATTCGAATGGCAAAGTTGCTTAACTGATGTGATTTTGATCTGTTTTAAAAAAATCTAGGTTTGAGTTGAGCACAGATTTTACAAGAGGAACACACTTGTCGCACTTCATCAGTAGAATAAGGTAAGTTTTTACTTTTCACAAAGTGCAGTAGATGGCGCACTCCAGGATGACATAATCTACTATGAAAATTATTTAAAGAAATACTAGAAACCGAGGTACAAGTAGAGCGTGAGAGTGTGTCGGCAATTACGTTTAATCGGCCAGATTGATACATGAGAATAACACTAAAAATAACACTACAAATGTATTTTAAGCACAATCAAGACAGGTGTTAGCGAGGTAACATGTATCATTATAATGCGGAGAAACATAACAGCTAGTTTTAAATAATATTAGTTTGGTCAAAAAATAATGGCTGTTTTGGGACACAAACTTCAAAGACGTGCAAATTCACAGAAACAAAAGTTTCTTAATCAAAGTATGAACCGTTGGCATCAATAAATTTTTGCAAACGAGAAACAAGTTGTTTTATTCCATCAGCATAAAATGCATTGGTTCTCGAAGCCACGAATTCTTGCAAGGCATTTGAGCATCATTTTGGTTTTTGAAAATTTTTTCACCTAGGAAGTTGTACAAATGCCTGAAAAAGTAGAAGTCCGTTGACGAGAGGTCTGGTGAATATGGTGGATGAAGCAGGGTTTCATAGCCCAACTCATTAAGCTTTTGAAGAGTCACTTTTGAAATATGAGGTCTAGCGTTATCATGAAGAAGGATGGGACTTTTTCGATTGACCAATATCGGACAAAGGGTTTTCAATTTCTTATGCATTTCATCAATTTCATTACAGTACCTCTCCGCTGTAATTGTTTCACCTGGATTCAAGAAACTATAGTGGATGATTCAAGCATCACACCACCAAACTGTAACCATAACCTTACGGGGTGTTAGTTTCGGTTTTGGAAAGTGTTTCGGTACTTCATCTTTGTCCAACCACTGTGCAGATCGATGTCGGTTATCATACAGGATCCATTTCTCATCACAGGT
>MQRK01175164.1:98380-112406 GCA_001938485.1 Girardia tigrina
AAAATAACAGCAATATGTTAATAATGGCTATAGGAATATACAGCTAGGCATAAGATTTCAAATAATATCTAACACTAATGCGTTTAAACTTATATACATATCAAAGTAGATAAACAAAGGATGAAGCTCAAAAACGGCCATTATTTTTCGACCAACCTAATATGTCTTATTAATGTATCCTTTAAACAAAATTGTATTTACTTTTGGAAAGTTGGCCTTTCAAAAATTATTATACATAGATACATTGAAAAAGCTTTATCATGGCCGATTAGAACCAAATATAGTCTAACTAAAAGTACGTTTTAAAAATTATATTGCATACTAGTTTTCGTTACTAAGACATGTTTGTGAACACGTTTTCCAAAAATATTCTTAAAAAATCAATTGCCAAATCAAATAATTGAAATCTTTAAAATCTTTCAATTTAATTTTAAACTAAAAACTTTTAATGCTTAATATAGTTCAATGAAAATGGAATCTACGTCAACGTATGTTATCAAGTAAATTGATCAGAAAATGTTTCTTGTAAAGCATAAGTCGTTCGCATTCAAATTTAATTTTTAAGTTTAAAAACTTATTTAAACCGTGAAAATTTCAACTTCAAACTAGACAATGATGCAGATCAACAAAGCAATCTTTCATGCTTTATTTATCGGTGGTTGTGTTGACTTACGTGATCAACAAGCAACACCAAATCACGAGTTGATTTAATCCTTTAATTTCAAAATGCACGTGACGGTCACCATGAAGCGTGTCGTCCAGTGTTTTATAGGGTCAAAACACAAACACAAATGATGCACACAATTGATGCACAAAACAAACAAATATAATTTGACAATCATTTTTTATTGTACTAAAGAAGTAAAACTGGTTATTTGTTTCTTATAAGATGTCCGTGTCGAAAAGAATCCTCCTTCCGATTGACGGTAGTTATTACTGTCAGAAGGCATTCCAATGGACGGTGAGAAATCTCTACCGACCGAATGATGTGATCATTTTTATTCATGTCGTTGAACCTCCGTCCCTAAAATCGATGAGTTTGAAATCTGGCATGAATATACCGGTTGAAGAATTTTCGGCGAAATTCAAACATCGGTTAGTTTATTTACTTTTCATTCTATACAATATATTTATATTTAGTCCGGTGAACATTGATTTGCTATTATTTAAATAAATATTTGTCAAAGCATATTTTACAAAACTATTGTTGTACAGCAATTAATTATATTTTGGGGGTAATACTATTATATTTAAATGAATATAGTATAAAGAAACAAGTTCATCATAGATTTTATTGGTTGAGAATTTTAATTATTTTTTTATTTAAATTAATGGAAAATCTTTAATATTGAGACTGCTTTACTTTTCACATTTTTGGTATTAATTAATCGTTAAATACGACTTATTACCAATTATTAATAATACAACCTCTCATAATGTGAGTCACAATTTGTCTAAGAAATAGGAAAATTGTCTTTTGAAATTGATGATGTTATGAAACTTCCATTTACAAAAGAATTTAGCAAATTTACAAATATCGAAAATTTTAAAATAGTGACAGTCCAATCTAAAGTTAGAGACTTCCTTACAGTCTCGTTTTTATCTTAAATTGTCAGGGGTGTCAAAAGTTACACATTGAAGAGCGATCAGAGATCAATGTATGAGTCAGTCAGACATATTTCTACGTAGTATCCACGAGGAAACTAGATTGGGTTCGATTCTCTCTCTAGATGATAGTGTTTGAAAAATAACCGATAACTGTTTGAAATTCAGACATTAATTTGTACTTCTAATGGTCCAGCAATACCCTATATAACGCTTAGCTACTATTATGGTGTGTGAAGGTGTGTGGCTGATAAGCGGTACTCTAGTTTGAGAACACTTTTGAAGCACTGGTGAACTTGCAGTCGATGTTAATATAGTATTGCAGTGATACCCGTTGAAAATACTGGTTGAAGGAAATAAAGGCATTACTAGCATCCCATGACCTCCTTAAAAACCTCAGATTTAATACTTTAAAGGATGGGAAAGTTACATTGAAGATGTAAATCGTCATCTAAAAACACAGTGACGACTCAGAGTAGAGTATATCAGGTAAGGTTGTTGATCACTTAAATATTGCAAAGACAGAACCTCAACAATTTCAAAGGATGAGTTTTCTATTATTCACTTGAAATTTTATTCACATTGTGTTAAGTTGCATTTTGAAATTATTTGTAATCAGACACCATAATCCATTGATTAATATTCAAAATGAGAAAAGTAAACGTAAATATTTTCAATTAATTTATAAACATTAAAAAAATCAATTAAAATATCATAAAATAGTCTTAAATTTAATTATAATTACTTACGAAACTGTTTCTTTAAGTTATTATATTTTCCAAAACAAAATAATTCATTGTTAATGATCGCAAAATATCGAATAATGTACAACAATATTTTCTAAAATATATTTTCCCAATATTTATTTAATATATAATATAATTTATTGAAGTAAAATATTATTGACATTTTGTATTATATTGGTGTGGTAATCAAAAAATTAAATCAGATGGAGCGATTGAGCATGCCATCTATTTGTGATGGTCATATACGTTTTCTCTGGATATATATTTACCAAAGTTAAATACATATTAATAAATTGTCATCTTCTAAGATTTAACATTTTTATTTTTACTTTTTTGGTAGTTATTTTACCGGATATTTCAATATCCGTAAAATGTTTCCTGGTTTAGAAACTCCTCATCTAGTTAAGTACAGATGCTTATAAAATAAAATTATTTCGTGGCAATATTTACCCCTCCTTTTTCAATATCTCCATTAGATTTAAATTAATTTACAAAGTTCCTTTTGAAGTACCAATAGTGAAGGGGTTTTGAAATTAATTGTGTACATTGAATTAAAAACATTTATTTTTTATTTATAATTGTCTGTAAAGGCCTCAAGGAAGAAGTTTTTGATGCGTTTATTATCAATATTTAGATCACAAATGTGATTTTTAACACTTATTTTTATCACAGTTTTCAGGAAAACTTTCGTAATTCGACATCTAGCTAAGCTGATAAGATTTTTGATGATGAATCGTTTAAAACCATTATTCGAACAAAATTAAATTTTATCATTTAAATAATTTTCAGATTTTACTTTTAAAATTTTACTTTAATAATTTTTTCAATAATTTTATATAATCATTATTTTAATTTCAAAATGATTTTATTTTAAAAAACATTTTTTTAATAGATTTGAAATTCAGTTTGAATTTATTTACTTTAAATAAATTTTTATATTCAAATAATTAATTATATTCAAAATATAAGTGGACCGAAGTACTTAAATTTGTTGAAAAGTACCATCAAAACAAATTTGATGTTAACCGAGCAATCAATATTATGAATGATAATGTAATATCATATTTTAAAGAGACTCTAAAAAGAAGGAGAAAACAGACTACTCTCGATACATTTTTGACGAAAATCTCAGAAGAAAAAGAAACCAAGAGACAAAGAAAAAACACCGATGAAATTAATGTTGAAGAAGAGTATCCTTTTTAGCAATAAATTATTGACCTAAATAAAACTGTTTCTTTTCAAAAACTGTATTTTATAAAAATATAAATCTTACGATATTTTTTACACCTTAAATTAAAAATAAATTTATAGTTAAACCTCGGTTTACGAACGCTAAAGTTAAAAAAAATTCGGTTTACGAAATTTTTATATTGGAACGAATTAATCGCATTTATATACATTTTTATTGCAATTGATGCTTCGGTTAACGAATGCTTCGGTTTACGAACACAATCCTGGAACACATTAAGTTCGTAAACCGAGGTACCACTGTATTAAACTCAACATACCAATTAAAACAACTAAAATTTTAATATCTCTCACAATCTATATGAAGGTAGAAATATTTACTGACTAGTAAAAACCCGTCATGTATGACGGGTATAATTATATAGAATAAATTTTCAAGACTATGACAAATTTTTTTTATTTACTTGTTTTAAGATTATAGTGTTTTAAGATTATCAGATCTAATATATAATCAGATAAGATTAAATTTTAGACTATAAATAAAAATATTATATGTAACATATCATTTGACCACAATAAAAATCTGTTATCATCCTGTTAGATTAAACATGTCCTATCTCCTTAAATTAAAAGCAAACTCCTATTAACATATTTACATGTTATTTGTCATAAATTTTTATTTAAATTATTTGCACTTAAAATTTCTTAAAATTCATTTTTTCCATATGAATTATTAATTTAATTATCTACTTACAATTAAGTAAATAATATGAGCGTTCTTGACAGAATCAGTCAGTCACAGATCAAGACAAATATATATATATATATATATATATATATATATATATATATTTATTAGTAAAAAACTCAAAATTAATTTTTTAAGTATTGTTTAATAATCAATCAAATCTATATTTAAAAATTTTAGTTTTAAATAAATTTTATAGTGGAATCATCATTTTACCTTTTCCCATAGGTCCTCGTTTTCCACTGGTTTGCTGGCAAGTGATTTATTCAGCTATATTTTTTATTTGACTTTAACAATTTAATATTATATTTCTTCTTAATTACATGCTTAATACTAAATATTTAATGTACAACCAACAAGAATTTATACTATTATTCATACAATCTATTGTTACTATGAAAAGCCAAAATCACCGCTTCATTGTTTGTAAAAGAAATAAATTCATGTAACTTAAATTATAGAAGTTAGAAAATTGTGAAACAGAAAACTAGAGTGCAGTCAATACAACGTTGATAGAATAAAAGAAGCACATATAAAGTGTGTACTTTTAACACAATATTTTATAAAATTGGTAAGTAGAGTTTTATAGAAATGAATCAGAAAAGTGAAATTATAAACTTACAGATTATTAAAGTTCTTGAAAAACAAAAAAATGCAGAGACGAATGCCGTAGCTTTTCATAATTATTTCATTAATTTCGTTGAAACATTTTTGAAAATATGATCAAAGGTAACTGTATCGCTGGAAAACATCCAAATTTTTGTGGCAGATTTACGGCGAATTAACGGTACATAATGGCCAAAAAAACTGTTAAATAAATAAATTAATTAAATTAAAAAAAATTTGGAAGAATTCAATTTTCCCGATTTTTGATTGTTTTCTTTAATACTTTTTTGATCAATACATGCTGCAATTAATCTCAGTAAAGGCTAAAAGATTCTTTCGACTAAAATACTAAAAACCAGAATCACTACGAGCTTGGGTTTGATCCGATACATCCTTGCAATTAAAAAGTTCATTTCATTAATACAATAGTGCGATTTAATTGCATCCCATTCATTTTGAGTAAGCATTGACAGGGTCATATGATATCGATTTTGCTATTTCAGTGAAATTGAGGCGACTGTGGAGAAAAATAATTTTCAAGATAATCCAACATACTCATGATCCAGAAGTTCTCATAAAACATATTTACAGCAACAAACATCAACAGTTGTCCTTCAATTTTTGTACAGGTAACAAGAATGCACTGTTGGGAAAAAAAAGGTGGTTAAAATACATAAAACTGCTAATGCGCATTAAACGATTACAAGAACAAATGGCTTTAGTACGAAGTCTGGAAGAAAATTCTTAAGCCCCTTGGAGTTGCCGAAGACTCCATGAGTCACCACAACCGAATAACCAGCATACAATGGAATACTGCCTTTTCTACTTCAATCAAAATACTAACAACATTGTCTGCATCATATTCAACTACAATTATTCACGTGCTTAATATTCTTGACAAGTCAGCCAAACAAAGACTTCCTTTAGGGAGTGTGTATCAGCACTTGCTGGATGCTTATTAGGGATCCCGGAACCAAATATTCATTCCAAAATTATTTGAAGATGATTTCGGGATTGAGAAAAATGTAAACAGAAATGCCGGAATTGAAACCCTTAATACTTAAGCATTAAATTAAAACCAAAGAACTCTAATAATTATTCCAATTTTCCATTCAAATTGTTGACTGCTATATCAATATTTTCTGTATAGAAACTAGTAAATCAAAAAATTAAATTTTTTATATCCATTCTTTATGCAAACAGAAATATACTTTGCCAAAAAAGTTTTTAAAATTTAAAAAATTTAAATTAAAAAAATAATATAAACTACTTATATTTTATAAGTAGATATCTTGCAATTAATATTGTTCAGGAACTCCGAATTTTTCGTTTTTTCCCATTTTATAATCTTAAAAAGTTTTTTTCGATCAATATTTACATAATAATTGTCATCGAGAATGAGTGAGTGTGCAAAGTTTAAAGAAAATCGATTGAGTAAAAGACCTTCAAAAATAGGTCTCTAAATTCCATGGATATATATACATATATTTAGAAAGTGAGCTAATAAAAAGAATGGAAAAAACATTTTCAACCATAATACCAAGCCCACTAAGCAGCTGGGTGAGTTATATTTAGTTACTTGTGTCAAATGAAGCATAAATTCCGTTAATGATTTCTATATATTTTAATAAGATTATTTAAACGTGATGTATTTATTGTTTAGAATTGAAAAATCTGAGAATCTTCATTCGAGTTATTCTAATGAATGTCTACCGCTAAATGTGAAACACGAATACTATACGATTACGGCGAAATCTCCGGGTGACGGTATTTTGCAATCCAGTGTAGAAAACAATGCCGATATGATTGTCATTGGAAATCGTGGTCTTGGTAAATTCAAGCGAACGCTATTGGGCAGCGTCAGCGACTATGTTATTCACAGATCCTCTGTCCCTGTTACAGTCGTACCGCCTGGCGATGAATAATATAAATACGAACCTAGTGAATATTTAAACACTTATAAACAGTCAAATTAACTTATAAATTACATTATAACTATCAATGAAAACAAAACATAATTTTTATTTAATACAAATTAATATCAACTGCTTTTTTCCAAAGACTTGAATTGCATTTCTGAAATGAAAATGGAAAATATTATTTTTAGTTTAATAATTTCATAATATAAAAAATTTGTTTGTCTGTTGAAATTTTCTGTTTCCATAATGTTTATACGTAGTGGGGATAAAGAGATTATTTCCTTAACACTGTACATATTTAGATATAATTTAATTTACAAAATGAATATTTCTGTTTAAATAATGTAATAATGCTCCAATATGAATTAATTTGATTAGAATTTTCCTGATAAAAATCACCTTTTATATGAAGAAAGAAGCATAAGGAAAATGCTGGAGGCTAATTAAAAGAATATTGTGAAAGAAGAGAGACAATCACCCAAAAAATCTTTTTAAAAGAATCAATACCAGCAAAAAGATTATGAAGAACATATTTGAGGGTTTTCTAGTCAGAAAATAGAGAGGTAGTTCGTCTCACACTTCTTAACACTTAAGATGTAAGAAAAATAATCTCAATAAAATTTACTCCACATTTGATGATCTTGGGCATAATTTTTCAAACAATGTTTTAAAGGAGGATGAAACACAGCAGAACCTTTATATTAAATACTGTTAGCACGAGTCTCATAAATGGATGTTTCCAAAAGAGAAGCCACCAGAAATGCTTCGTTTTGGCTCCTTCTTACCATTGTACGTTAAAAAGGTAATAATACTTAACTTAGGGAATCATCTAGCTCCACTAATTATGTGAAGAACCTCTAATTGAGGCGTGAAAAAAGCATCGGTGCTCAGTGCTCACTGAATGATACACGAATCGACAAGGAAGACATTGTGGTAGTTTTTGCCCATCTATAACCTTGATTTGGCTTCAAGTGATTAATTCTTGCTTATCTACGAGAAGAAAATGGATCTCACAAGACTATTGCACAAATTATTTTATGAAAATGACACAGAATTCTTTGCAAATGGTCTGCTTTCAATGGTACATCGCTGGGGGAAGTGCGTGACATTTCAAAGTGGTAATGTATGAAATTTGTTTTTTCCATTAAAAGACTTTTGTCCACTTATATCTGGAGTTAAGGAATATGTAACTTGAATCTTTCTGTTTCAATAACCCCAAAACGATATATTCTATCAATAATTTAAAATGATCGTCAAAGTATGTGTTATAATAGACTAAAGAGAATTTTTGTTTTTATAAAAATTAAAGTTTAATAAATAACTTCAAATATCATTGATCATTTTTAACCAATAAAATTTCATTGATTCAAAACAAAATAACATATGGATAATTTCATTTTGTTGTAACCAATATATATTGTAAATTATATTTCAAGAAACTGATTTGAGGAAAAAAAGATTTGATCATCAATGCTTCACACATCAGACTCCCATTAATTATTAAATTGTGAACACATCTTCAAATACTAAAATATCAAACAATTCTTTCCACATTGAGCTATCACTTTACCTTCGATTAAATTCTTGAATTAATTTAGAGAGATGTTAAAAAGTCTTTTCTGTGTATATTTTTTATCTGTTTATTTGTCCTTCATGCTCATTCCTCATCTACTTACAATAATATATATACAGGGTGATAAAGTAACTACCAGTTTTAAACTGCAATAACTTTTTTTGGCAAAACATTATGAAACAAATGGTTTCAAATAACAAAAAAACATTTATTAAAATTTAATTATATTCAACAGAATAACCATCGACATAAATACAATGTTTAAGGCGTCCATGAAAAGACTTAATGGCATTTTGGCACATTTCACTATCTATTTTTGCCGCTACTTGACAAATAAAATCTTTAAGTTTCTGAATTGTTTCTGGTTTTCCCTTATGCACTTCATTCTTCAAATACTCTCACACAAAAAATCGAGTGGTGTCAAATCAGGTGACCTGACCAGCTGTACATATGGACCACATTGTCCCAGCTAACATTGCGGAAACGCTTCATCAAGAAATTGTCGCACAATCAGTGAATAATGGACAGGTGCTCCATCTTGCTGGAACAAAGCTTTCCGTTTGCATGTTCTTGATAACGATGGCATAAAGCAACTTTTTAATATATCCAGGTAAAGCACCGCTGTTATGTTTCCTTCAATAAAAAAGGGCCCATAAACACGAGTTGAAGACAACCCCATCCAAACATTAACTTTTTCACTAGCCTGTGACCTCTGATATGTTTCGGTTGGTGTTTCAGTGCTTTATATGCGACAGATATGTCTGTTTACAATGTCGTTAAGATGGAAAGTTGACTCATCAGGGAATATCAGGTTATTAAGAAAATTTTCATCTTCATCTATTGATTGAATTAATGTTTCACACATAACGTCTAAGAGCGCAATCTTTTTCATACAAAAGTTGCGTGGCTTGAATTCTGTAGGGAAACATTTTAAAGTCGTTTCGTAATACTTTTTGAACAGTTCCAATAAGAGCAATTCAGAGTTGACAACGATTTCCTGATAGAAGACTGGGGTTCTAGCTTAAAATGTTCTGCTATCTCATTTTTCTTTTCATCATCAATTGGTGGTCTTCCAGATTTTTGGGCATTTAGAACGCTTCCTGTTTCTTCAAACTTTTTGAAGATGCTCCTAATACTTTTTTCGGTTGGAATATTTTTCCATTTAAGTCGTTGAAGTTCTCTTCTTACTAAAGTCACTGACTCATGCTTCGCAAATAAAATAACGATTTTTACACGCTGATTTACATCCATTTTGAATCTTACGCTTAAAACAATAACAACAATTAATACATTTAAACAAAATGCACTTTTAATTAAATTTTAAAGAATAAGCTTCAAGATGCCTTTATAATTAAAAATAAATACAATATAATTCAAAAGTTATTGCAGTTTAAAACCAGGTAGTTACTTTATGATCATCCTGTAGAGTGAGTTAATATAACGAAAGGAAAAAAAACTTGTCACCTAAAAACTTACAAATCACGTGATAGTTTCATTCATTAATTTCGAAATAATTTATTTAATTTAGTTCAATTTCAAAAGTGGTAAAGTGTATTTCTATATCGTTTTCGACAAACAAACTGTTGATCGATTCAACTGTGGCGATTTTCAAATGTAAAGTTTCTTAAAATATTTTTTATATCGGATTAAAATATCAGGAAAATGTATTAACTGTAAATAATAGCGCACGCTTTACAATCGAACAGGAAATATTAGCAAATATAAAATAAGTTTTTTATCATCCAATACAATAAGTGTATTATAACTAGGGCAACCAAAAGTCAATAAAGTCAATTTTTTTATTTTTTTGTAAAACTGAAAATTTTGAATTGAATTAAATAAAAGTAGTCAATTGATCACAAAATATTTTGCAAATTTAAAAAAGATTAAAAAAATTTTGTTTGTTTAATTTAATAAATCATAAAGTAGCAAATCGAAAGTAACCAAATAAAAATTTGAAAAACATTGAGATTTATGTGAATAAATATCCCTGGAATTCGTTGCATCTTCTTCTGTGAATATTTTCTGCAAATTGTGCAATGTCTAAGTCAGCAGCGAAAAAGAGTTCAATGTTAATACACATCGAAAATCGCATAGGCAATCGATAAAAATTCCTTAAGAGAACCAGAAGCAGTAGTTAATCACCGTTGACAAAAAAAGTTTTTCCGATAAACTTGTCAAAGCATTTCTGAAAGCAGATATTCCACTTGCTAAATTACGAAACGATGGTATCAAAGACTTGTTTCTGGAATCGGGACACCAAATCCCTTTAGAAACATCAAGCCATGTCAAAGTAGACTTTGTTGTTACAAGGTCGGGTGCATGGATGAATGTAGTCCAATATTACTCGAAGCATTTGAGTGAAATTCTTGAAAAAGTCAAGTAATTCTAAGATTGAAAGATTGTACAAAATGTCAAAAAAGCCGTTTCAGTTGATAATTCAACATTTTCATTGGCTCAAATCATTCGAGAATACGATTGCATTGTTCATTTACCCACAAAAACGAAAATACAAACTTTTCCATTCACAAATGTGGCATGAAATTTAAAAATATCGATTTTGAAGAAGACCTAGCTGAAATCAAAAAACAAAACATTAGGATATTTTTTTCGTCGTGACAAACGCCAAATCAGCAAATGTCTCCTGAAACGTATGTGACTTTAATGAAAGCGCTATGCTCTCAGCACTTTTGTAGTGAGAAGTTTTTCTAAATTAAAAAAATTTCCCTCAATATACCGCCATTTTGAAGTTGAAAATGTTAAAAATTAATTTTTATTGCTTAATATACGATTTGTATTGGTTATGTTTTCTAATGGATTTTGCTCTTATTAAGAACACCAACATGAATTTTCGAACTTTTATTTTCAATACAGTCAGAATTGTCTTTTGGACAACTCTCAGCAAAACTTTCGTAATTCGACATCGTTCTAAATTGATAACTTTTAGTTAATGTTTGTTAATAAACAATTATTCGAACAATTTTTTCGTTATTTTCAGATTTTATTTTTAAAGTTCAAATTTTGTAATTTTAGTAATAATTTTATCTACATATTAATTTTATTTTAAAAATGATTTTATGTAAAGAAAGAACATTTTTTAATTTAAAACTTAGTTAAAAGTTATTTACTTTATTTAAATTTTTAATATGAAAATTTGAAAAGATTTAATATTTTTAAAGTTTTTTTAACACAATGCTGAGTACGAGATATCTCGTACTTCAATATTCATTAGTTAGACGCTAAGTACGAGATATCTCGTACTCAGCATTCAATGTGTTAAATGCTAAAAGGCAACAATGTTCAACTTTTTTGTCCCACGCGTAGCACGCGTAGCAGACGTTCGGTGCATGATGTCAACAGCAGTCAATGTGTTAAATATCTTATGCTGTACTTTAAAAGGTAAATTATACTCGAATAATTATCTATCGTGAACATCTAAAATATCAATTTTCCATCTGGGTGGGAGAAACACATTTNNAAATACTAAACTCAACATACAAAATTCAACAAACCAATTTCAACATACCAAATTTAAAATATTCCTCACAGCCCCATTTGTTTGTCTGTTTTTAATAATAAGTCTATTAGGTCTAGTTTAGAGGCCAATTTTTCGGTTATCTATAATTTATAAACCTTTTTCTCTAACAAAAAATGTCTTTCAGAGTTTCAAGTGAAATCATTAGCATATTTAGCAAATAACATACAATAAAATAATTTATTAATTTTCATTAAATATTTATTATTATAATATAATGTCATTTTATAGTATTATTAATTTAACCAAGAACAGAGCACAATCGATTATTTTATAAATGATTTTATTTCCAAATAAAAATTTTCACCCAATCGCTTAGAATAAGAATCAATTTTGTACGCCATTTGCTCCAAATTCGTAATCGTTTCGTCGAGTTTATCAATTTGCACCAAATATTTTTGTAGGTTTAAAACTATAAATAAAAATTTCCGGATAAAAATCAACTGAAGAAACCCACTCACATTTTTCATTAAGTTCAGTAAGATTGTTAGCGATTGTTTGTGTCGTATCGCGCATATCGCGGTACTTCTTAGTGGCCACGATATTGATGTCGATCAATGTGTCGTAATCTTCGATAGTTGCTTTTAGTAAGAATAAAGAATCATTCCAAATATCAAATGATACAATTCTTTTTTGCATCCAAACAAGAAAAAATATTATTTTCCTATTTCTTTTTACATTGAAAATTTAAATGATTTTTTATAAGTATGAGGGGTTAGTTTAAATTTAAGTTTCGCCAAAATAGTTTATTATTTTTTTTAATTTGAAAATTTAAAAGAAATAAATTAAAAAATTAAAATGTAGAGTAAAAATATGATAAAAAATACTTATTTAAAATATACTTACAATAATAACAATTGATATATTTTAATAAAATTTATGAAATAAGTTTAAATAAATTTTAAAATAAATAATTAACGGATTAATATTTTAAGAAACATTTTTTTAATAAAAGGGTTTATTGTAAATTTAAATTAATTAGTTTTTATGATAAAGTTCGTAAAAAATGTAAAATAATTTAAGGTTTAAATTTCGTAAAATTTTCGTAAAAATACAAATATATTTTAAAGTTTAAATTTCGGAAATTTTCAAAATTTAATCGAAAAAATTTAATGAATTAATTTTGGGCGAAATAATTGAATTAATAAGATATTTGTTTAAATATGTGAATTGTTGATATTAATAAATTTTGTGGTGTTAAATTATGACTTCGGAATTCGATAATAATAAAAGTGACATAAACGCTACTTACAATAAGGAATTCAAAAAGAATTTCGTTGTATAAGTATTATCGTTTTTGTAGCAATTAAATGAAGAATATTGCAAAAAATTATATAATAACCATCAGATTCAATTGGATTTTACCATCTATTAACTAACTTTAAAACCCATTTAATAAAATTCCTCCTCTTAAGAGTCCCAAAACTTTTGCATACCATTTTTGATTGCCTCAAAATATGATTTTTCCCCAGTAAGATAGTGTAGCATAGAATGAAAAAGGTGGTAATCCGACGGAGCAAGATCTGGACTATATGGTGGATGAGCAAAAACTTCCTACTTTAATTCTTTGATTTTTCTCACGTAATTTTTAAGTATACAATCTTTGATTGTCATGTTGGAGTATAATCATTTCTGTTAGTAACTACATGAATTTTGCTGATTTTTTTCATTTAAACGTGATAACTGATAGTAGTAGAGTTGGTAGTTTGTCGAAAGTTTTCTTTAAACAAAGCTAGAAGAGCGTCATCATCTTCCTCTGATGGATGTCAAGATCTTCGGGAATCATTGTTACTTACTTTTAACATTTTGGTGTTAATTTTAATATTTGAGTAGTTTAATATTTTAATTGTTCTTAATAATATGATTTTTAAAGGTTTTGCTGATGATGATGTATGTAAGCATCGAAGCATGTCCAATAATTATATAAAAAAACTTTAATCAAATTTTATTTTCAAAAAATATTAAACTTGCGTTCACAAGACTCAAGATTATATATACAGTCGCGAGCAAAAGTAATGGGCCACCTATAATAATTTTGTAAATCTATTATTTTCCATATGAAAATTAGGTTATAATGAGTTAAAACTAAGCAATTTTATTATATGA
>MQRK01175180.1:22388-33611 GCA_001938485.1 Girardia tigrina
TTTCAAATTTGTGAATTGTATCTTAAAGTTGTAAATTGTTTTTGCAAATTTTTGTTAAAAAGAAATAAAATGTTTTATTAAAGAGAAATAATTTATAGTTTAAATTATTAATAATCACTGTGTTTAAAATGAATTTTCAAAATATTTTTAAAGATCTAAATTTATAAAAAATTGAATAAAATAACATATTTATTTATTTATCGATATTATTATGTATATTTAGAATTTTTAGATCTGGATTATGAAATTGAAATAGTTCCTCATAAATTTGTTTCAATAATGAAAATTGTAGTAGAAATAAAAGTTTGCAAATTATGAATTCTGATTTCAATCACGAACCTAATAGCAACATTTTTTCTTCACAAGAAAATTAGATTTCAATTTTCAGGCTCGCTGCTATGCCTTTACGTTCTTGTTAGAGTTCCGATCTGGTTCTGTTTGAACTTTATACGTTTTTAAACCTACAGACTGTTTAATTTTCCGAACTGTTTTCTAACTTCAATTCGCCTTTACCGCCAGTTTTCGATTTGATAGACGAGGATTTCTCTCTAACAGAGTCTTTACTTTCTTCACATTCTGTGTACACGATAAAACATTTCTTCTTCCTGAACCAATTTTTCTGAAAACGTTAAAGTTCTCATTGAAGTTTTTAATAACGTTAGAAACTGTTTTCTGACAAACCTTTGACTTCCTGGCGATTGTTTTCTGACTTGATTGTGGATTTTCTTGAAATAAACGAATAATTAATTCGCGAGTTTCTGTTTCTGATGACATATTCATGAAAAATGAATTTTATTTTGATTTATTCAAACAACAGCCTACTTGAATAGTTTTTGAAATTTGTGATTTTATGTTGGAGTTATAGAGATTTAAAGTTAGTAATATTTTTCGCACTCAGTCCATATCTATAATAATTATCATTTATTTTTACTATTATTGATACGTGGTGCGCTCAATAAATAGTGAGCCTAACATAGAAATAATAATCCGATTCCAATGAAATTTATTTTTCATAACAAGTAAGTTAAAGGAATCATTTTTCAAAGAAATCTCCATTCACACCAACACATTTTTTTCCAGCGCACAACAAGGTCCAAAAAGGCTTTTTCGAAGAATTTCGGTGGCTATTGAGCCAAGAAATTTGAGACTGCATCCTTCAAGTCTTCTTTCGTAGCAAAATGTTGACCCCTGAGAGCTCGCTTGAAGTGGTTGAAGAGATGATAATCGGATGGCGCCAGATCCGGGCTGTATGGAGGGTGTGAGAGCAGGGTGAGGTCACAACCCTCAATTGATGACATGGACAGCCCACTTGTGTGGATGGGTGCATTGTCGTGCAAATAATATAACTCACAAACTCTGCTCTTCCTTCTCAGCTTTGTGGCCTGTAGCACGAGCCAGGAGTAGTATTCACTGTTGATACGAACACCAGTTTCCGTAAAATCAGCAAGGATCATTCCATTTGCATCCCAAAAAGTGGTGAGCATGAGAGCTTTTTTGTGAGAGGTTGATGATCGCATCTTCTTCGAACACCCTTCCCCTGGCAGCTTCCACTCTTGAGACTCACGTATTGATTCTGGGACATAAAGGGTAAGTGGTGTTTCATCCATTGTCATAATATTCTGTAAGAAGCGGTCTCCAATATGTTCATAGAGGTTTAAGTTTTCCTGGCAGCACATCAATCGCCGATCCTTCATGTCTGCTGTTAAAAACTGTGGCACGAAACGTGAACACAATTTTCTAATTCCAGTTTCCGCAAGCAGTGATTGTATGGAACCTGTACTGACATTTAATCGCATTGTCAGTTCTCTGGTGGTGATTCGTCGCTCACACTGCACGATTTTCTTGAGTTTTTTCGCTATTTCTTCGCCAATTTCACGTGGCATACCTGACTTTTCTTCCTCAAAAACAGACGTTCGACCATCTCGAAATGGTTGAACCATCGTTTGACAGTAGATATGGATGGACTCTCTTCGCCATAAACAGAACTAAGCTCCATGAATATTTCTTCCAGGCTTTTCCCTTTCATTAACAAGAAACGAATAACGCTTCGATATTGGACGTTTTCCAATGACATTTTCGAATTTATACGCTCTCTAACCTAAACACAAATAATAGATTAAAACAAATATCACAAATATTACCTTAATAACTTGCTTGTTATGAAAAATAAATTGTATTGGAATCAGAATATTATTTCTATGTTAGGCTCACTACTTATTGAGCGCACCACGTATTACTAGAAAAAGACCTGTCACATGTGACGGGTGAGCTGAATTCTCATATTTGAAAGTTTCTCATTTAATTTTTAAATCGTAATTATTATAATTTATTGTTTCGAATCTGTCAATAAAGTTTGTTCCGCTGCGTCTCTGCTACCACCCTCCGGTCTTCAGGACAATCTGTTGATCGGATGAAGGATTGAGTGCAAAGAGATGCTAACGTAATTATAATGAAATTACAAATGTTGATCAGATTTTGTCATCGATCCTTCCCGTAAATTTGAAATAAAAAATCTTGATTAAGAGAGCTCAAACGAGTGCCTAACCCTGACCGATTTTTATTTTATTTGTTTTTATTGGAATTTAAAAATTTAAATTGAAAAAAGATATGCTAAAATAATTTCCAATAATTATTTTTTAAATCAATTTTTTAAACAAGAATTTCAAAGAAGCATTATTTACGGAATTTCAAAGTAACAGAGAAGTTTTCATCTACTTGTCAAGCGCTTTCCGCGAGATCCAACCATTGAAAATGGTCTATCAAATGATGGTGGAGAAGATCGATGTTCTGTCCACCAATGGTTCGTTTTGTTTGTCCGACCTGTTTCTCGACACGGAAGTCCGAGCGACCTTAAAGGTCTATAAAGCGTTCTTGCAGCAGTATTCCTTAAACACCAAGTGGTTCGGCGAGTTCCACAAGTCGAACACCGTTTGTCAAGAGATATGCCGATTGACGAAAGAGAAACATGAAATGGATGACACAACCTCTGTCGACAGCTGCTTCTATACAATTTTCAGTAGTTTGTTTTCCTTGCAATTGATAATTGATCGTAAGTTTATTTATATTCGAGTGCTCGATGAGTGCAAAGGTGTCGAGTTTGAATCATCTAAATAACATCCTCTCACATTCTTTCTATGTCCAACAATAGTGTAATAGCTGTTTAACAGTCGAACACAGCTATTACCTCAAAACCTTTCGTTGCGTATCCGATTTGATATTGGTAGAACTGATTTGCACTTGCAATAAAAATATTAATATTTTTTAAAAATATATGAATACATGACCATTGTAGAATGTTATAAAAAGTTACCAAGAAATTGAAAAAATTAACGATAGATAAATGAGAACGCGTCTTTTTCAATATTGAGTCGGATCGGACAATTCGCAGCACTTTGTTGCGACAATCCATCCGTCATCCTGGTTGTGGTTTCTAGATGGATGAATAAAGCAAGGGATTTTCTTGAAACTGACTTTGTGATGGTCCATCCTCTTCCGAGTTTTTTTGAAAATTATATATATATATATCTTTGAAGAATAATTTTGTTAAGAAATTGATTCTTGCGCATGTTTCGGAATTTCATTTTCTATCATCAGCAATTGTTGTGTAATGTGTAAGACAATAAAATGTTAATTAATGAGAGATTGTATCAGTAAATATTTAGATATTAAGAGTTGAGGCGGCCTTACTTTGCCAATTTTGAATATTAATTAATGGGTTGTAGTGTCTTGTCAATCAAATCTCAGACCATGGTTTAAATATTCTTAAAGGATATTTGAGGAACATCATGTGCACAAACGAACATAAAGATCACAATATTAATGTTACATTGGCGAAATTATGTTCACAAAATCGGCTTAAAAAAGGACTAATGGAAGAAAACACTGAAGAACACAAACAAATAATCACAATATCATATTCTGAAAGATTCAAAGCATTTAGGAAGAGTATTTGAAAGAATATAAGTAGTGTCAAAGTGTTTTCAATGACATCCGAAGTTCCAATCTTCCTCCCAGATAAAACAAAAATGATTTGTGGATTGCAAGCTAATCTGGTTGATGAATGTAATTGTCACGGTGTAAAAACTCGTTCATTGGAGAGACAAATCGTCATCTCAAAACCCGGATTAGTAAAAGGGTTCTTGATCTTTAGTTACATTGTAAAAATAGAATCTCTTCTATTTCAAAAGATGAGTTTTCTTACAGAAGAGCTTTGATTCGCATTATGAGACTCTTCTATGAATCATTATTGTCTCTAAAAATGAAAAATTTCATCGTCGTTCTCTCTTTTCTCTTCAACTGAATCTTCTGGTAAAAATTGTATTCTATTGTTCCAAAACAGTAGATGCCGATTTTACAGAGGTAAAATATATATCGTTCTTACTGCAGCCGCTTTTGACCTTCTAATTCCATGGGAAGATAACACAGATGAAAGAATAACGACAATCTTATACCAGAAAAGAGAAAAAGAAAATTAAAAGATAGACAAAGATCTTCTGAAATAACTACCGCTGTTCAATCTGTCTTGCATTGTCAACAGAGGGAGAGATTCTTGAAGAGACAGACGCATTGTCAGACCTTATCATCCAGTTGTGAAGAGGTCCTCCAACAGTTCATCAAATTACCACGCAATGTTTTCCAATCGGGTACTCTCACATCCGGTTATTTCCGTCTGAACTCGTGAATCTGTCTGCAAACATGACCAAGAGATGTCTCTCCTCTGTCGATGGTCATTATTAGTGGGGATACCACAGTCACACATGATAGAAGCAAGTTCTTTGCCCACTCACACAAATTTGAAGAACGCTACTGAGCACTCTATTCAGTGACCTGATGCAGATAAATAGAATCCTCTCTCACCCCCTAACAAGTTCGCCTATCGGAGGATAAACTCCTCCTTACTTTACTGGGTCGTTATTTAAGTGCTTCAAGTGAACGCTGATCCTAATCTATTTTGATGACAACAGAGCATTAAGAGCAGTAGAAGCATTCACCTATGATCGGCGGAGACACAAATTGCACTCATTTGGTACAGAGGGGTCTTCGTGTTGTATCGTTGATTGTGACTAATTTCAGGCTACATGAATTGTTTCGAAGACGGTGACGAGTCCTACAAAAAGGCAACAGGTGAGTGAGTATTCATTGATCTGAGGCGTGAGCGATGTTGTTTGATCGATCGGCGATTGACTTGTGCGAGCATCGTTGTTCTGAAACACGGCGTCTCGGTATTTCATCACTTGTGTTTGCCGATAGACGATTGGCGCTTGTGTTGCTGTGGTGCCAGAAGCACTTGTTTGCACAGGTGCTTGTTCGTATGTGCTTCTGTGTGTGTATGCGTGTGTTTGTGGTGTTCGCTTGACTGTGCGATTACTGTACTCCAATCACTGCCGATCGATATTTGTATCAGTAGCGGATCTGGTGCTACTATTCGTATCGATATACGTATCACTTGTTCAACAAGGGCGCACACCGGAAATGACCGGATGAATCACGATCATTTATTATTAACATTTACATGATTCAGAGTGTGACCGGCCGATCATTCTTATTCAGCATTGCAATATCATTCATGTATTAGTTACTGCCACCATCTCCATGCTGACCGATATTTATGCGCTCTGGTGCTTAGAGATATTTGAGCACAAATAATTTGTATTTATTGTTGCTACATGACGTCTGCATACCCTTAGCCAACGCATCTTTGTTCCAGATCACTCATTTCAGAACACGACCAGAGCTCTTAGAAACAAGAAAAACCTTGGGGTAATAAAGATAATTATATTGCCCCCCTTAACTGACCAATTATTTAAGCAAAAGTCGCCCCGAAATTGCATAATTTTTATCTTAGATCTTGAAAGAAAATGTTACTGGAAAAAACGATTTCTTTTCTCAAATTTATTCAATAATTTTTATTTGTGTGATGTTTTAGAACATTTAATACAATCTGGACAGCAATCTCACGTCTCTTCGAATTCTTCTTGCTGGGGGTCTTTTGGTGAACTTTAAATTTTGAAAATTTTTTAATTGAAAATCATATTTATAGTTGAAACAATGATTTACTAATTAAAATGAAATAACTTTTTATAAAAAATAAGTTGTAAAATAATCACAATTAAAACCACTGTTTCGGAGTAAAAGAAATTGTAAAGAAAATTTTAATTTATCTTATAAGACTTTTCAAAATAAAATCATTTGTATATCATTAATTAAAAATCTGGTTTATGAAAATTGAAAATAGTGTTCATCAATATTTGTTTGTAAAATGTAGTATGTGGTAGAAACAAAGCTTTGGATTTTAATCTCGAACCCAATACTTATATCTTCGAACAACGGGCTTTACGTTGTCTTGTTGGCCTTTCCTTGATCTCCGTACGCGCTATCACTTCAATAAATGACAATGCCATTCACATATTGGTTTGGGAACATTTTTCTTCAAGAATATGCAGAGCAAAATGTACGAATATTTCTGCTTTATCTGTTTGTTTCCAGTCTCTCTAACGCGAAAGGTTTCTGGCAATTCGAGAATGCTTTGAGTGATCTGCCGGTCTGTACCAACGGGAAATCTACACCAGGTGTATTGGTGAAGCGGGACTTGGATTTTCCAAATCGACCTCAACGAATTCTCCTTATGAAGTTGTATCTACGCGTTAGGAATAAGAAGCGGAGACCGAGGATTCCAAAACTCATCCTCGGGTTCACTATCACTTCCAGATTCACTAATTTGAAATTCCTCAACGGTATCAACTTCGATTCATACAATTTTAGGGAGTAACTAACTATTTAAATAAAAATTGTGTGTATATTATGATAAACAAATAGTGTAACAAATGCATTTGATAAAGATAAGAAAACTCGTGGCGGACAAAAAGAGCAGGTCTCCGTGGATGAGGAAATGAATGGACTATTTAAGAAGATGAGACCCTTTTCAGAATCTCCATTTCTGTTACAACAAGGGGTTATGGCTTGTTGCTGTCGGGTTGTTGTCAGTGATTTCATGCTCGGCAAAATACATGGATCACTGATCCACCTACCACTTGTGGACCTTGATCTCTTCTTTCAGATAACAATCTGCGAAGTGCTGCCATTCGATTATGCATTGGTGTCTATCAATCTCTATTTCTTCATGAACAAAAATAGTTTTCCGAAACGTCTCTCATATTGATTAGCAGCATCTCTATGTATCCGGTCACAGACGCCAGTCAGCCGTTAACTGTGCCGTTCGATGTCGATTCTTCTACATCCGACAGAAGCACAGTTTAGTTTCATAAGACGATATGCAAGACGCATTAGTAAAGTCGACTTTTACAGAGGCCTATTTCCGTTGTAATGCGCAATTGTATTTATAAGTTTATTGACAAAGACAATTTGTTCCACAAAATTCAAACAAATATTTCCGCTTCTTTTCCTATTTTAATGATCCCTCCGAATATTTCTGGTGTGTACTCAATTGCGATTGTAAGCGCCAAATTTCAGAGCTATCTTTTATTTTTCTTGAGATTGAAATTCTGTTTGCCCTTATAAACGTGAGAACTTTCTTTCCAGCGCCGTGTTGTACTCGGGAACCTCTGATCTATGCTCACTTTCATTCTTTTTCCATTTTAATAACTTCACAGATACAAATTATTAACACCAATTTCAATCTTTTATTATAAAAATCATAAAATAAAACACTTTTGCTTTTGTGCTTTGACAACATTTATTTAAACTGCGAATGCACTTGTTACAAGAAATGTCAATCTAATTTGATCTTAGTAAAATACGAGAGCCAGTGTTTTAATTGTTGAATTACTCAATCTCAATGGATGGGCGAAATGACAGTGAACTGACTCCTCAAACTGGAAATTGAAGAAGATATTCTGAGGCAAGAAGAGGATTGAGTGTCTCCCAGAGGAAATGTTTTCGACTGCTTTCTGAAGGGTTGATTGATGCAAGTTCGGTCCCTGGTGGTCGTGGAATGTCGGTCTCGATCAGTGCTCTCTAACTCAGTCGCTTCAACAATCACGAGACATTCATCATCTGTGACTCATCAATCAATGACTCATTTGACTGAACTGTAAACTGGATCATTGTAATTAGATCACTTGTCATAAGGTGCAAGATCATCATTACAACCTTGGTTTCTCGAATAGATGTTTGTTCATATCTGGCGAACTGTATTCCTTGTTTAATGAGTGATTAGAGAGGATGCGTTTGCCATACATTATCTTAGGGTCATAACAACATTTTATAGTAAATGGTGTTTTTGATGGCCCATCGACCTGTATGATGGATCTTGTGTGTCAGTTACATAGAATTACTCTAGAGGAGATGGGATGGTAGCAGTATAGTAGATGTCGGTGGCCTACTGCAGCTGCCAGGAGTTAGACCCTGGTCGTTCGAATATGATTCTAAGTATCAGAGTTTTTTAGAGGCCAATGGGTTTGTGTTTGGTTTTGACGTTTCTGACTCCTTTAAAACTGTCCCCATGTAGAAGCCCATCAATTTTTATAGGGACATTCATTTTGTTTTTGTTAATCGGCATAAGACAACAAAAATACCAAAATATGATTTCTTTAAAAACATATTATTCAACATGGTCACTTCTTGTCCATTCGCAGCAATACCGCAGCATTCAAATGTATATTCCATGGACTGAGCCTGAACAGTACTTGAAGCAGCAACAACAATCTCAGCAATCTTCTGGTTTGGAGGGTCGTTTTTGTAAACATGATTGGTGTTTTCTGGTGGTTCATCTCTTAGCAATTTGTTACATTCATCACAGCTTTAAGTCAAGCGTTAATGCCGACGTATTTTTGCCTGGTATTACTACAGCTTTTGAGTGATATGGTTTGCCTAGGTGCTCTAAAATGTATTCCCTCTTGTTAATGTCACATGAATCCCAGATTATCGCAGAGAAAGTTGTGTCAAGTAAGTCTCTTCTGTAGAATACATCAATCTTGGAATCTGTTTGTAATGGAGTGCAAAACTCTCGAGACAGCAAATAATTTCGCAAAGTTTTTTAGATGATTGATCTAATATTTAACTTTCTTTTTTGAAGAATCAAAAGACGTTTTCCTCAATTATAAAACAACCTTTTACTCTTCTTTCTTTTTGTCATCGGACATTGCGTTGGATAACTTCCTTCAATAATTCATCTTTCTGCTATATTCAATGACGGAGATTTCCGATCAACTCCTGCACTTCCTTTGCATATAAACGAATCACAAACTGTTACATCTCTTGACCAGTATATGACTTCCCATTTTAGGATTCCATTTCCTTTTGTTTGGGCCTCAGCAAGTATGACCGCAATGTGAAATAGGAAACAGGTCAAAATATTGTTGGCTACATAAGATGAGAAACAAGATTGAACTCTTTCATTGGAAACTTGTTTGCTAAAACTAAAATTCTAAGCAGATTAACTTGTTAAAATTGTTCCTAAATGGGGTCCCGTGTGCCTCTTTTTGTAAAAGAAAACCCAAATTGAAGCCGAGAGAGATGCTCTATGTTGGGGCTGTTCTACATGGACAACTCCTCTATATTAGACTAAACGTCCTCATCGCTAATACTATTGCCTCATATGACAATGCGTGACCTGTCTTACTAAACAATGGATGGTATTCGAGTGCCACTTCTTCGATGGGTCTAACATCTTCACGTGGTTGACCCTGACCAATATAAAGACTTCATTATAGCTTATAATCATGTGTCTGAATGATTTGTAATAATATAAATTATAATTAATAATTTCATTAGTAACGAGATTATATTCCTAGAGGTCAAATCCGTGATTACAGATCTGCTGAACGTGATCAACACGAATCTTGATCAGGTCTCATTTCTTGATTGAAATATACTATCATTACTTTTATTATTAAACCTATCTGTTCTCATGTAAATGTAGCTAGAGCGATTGTTTGGGCGATCGGGCGATATTCTCGCACTGGGTGTACCCCAGAGGGCGTACTCCATGCCAGCATACCACGTCAATAGAACAGTGGTTTGCGACCGCGAGTTATTTCACATAACAATGCATGACAGTTTATTATCTTCGTATCTATATATGCACTCACATATGCGACCGCCTACTACCCTCACACACCGATACATTTTTCGATATGCGACAAGTGCATTTATTATACAAATACGATCACAATCGTTTTTCGAGCTCATTGACTGTGACGAAAATAAACAAAATACATAAGATTGTATGAATCCACTTACCCCCAGCGAATGTAGGACATAGATTTTTAATCGACACCCTCGTACGGACACTGGGCGCCCAATTTAGATCCATTAAAATTTGATTTTTATTAATTTTAAATTACGTTAAAACTTCTTTTTGTGAAATATTCCCATAATTTCATTTGACACGGTATTTATATTGGGTAACCTATCGCGCTCTTTCAGTTTTTTATTAGGAAGACATTGTTCTGTGCCCTCCAACTGCATAACGACTTGATAGGTGACTTGTAGCGGTCTGTTTCCAAATAAGACTCATTAGGAACACTGATATGATTTTCACAATTTGTATTATTACCACAATTCAAGTTGTTCTAGGACAACTCTCAGCAACACCTTCGTCGTATGACATCGAACCAAATTGATGAGATTTTAGAACGAGTCGCCCTAAAAGATTTCCATGTTACACAATCGAGTCAAATTTTATGATTTCCATTTAAACACTGAAAATTTTCATCTTAATTGATCGATTTAATAATTTCATCTTAATTTTACTGAAATATTATTTTAATGACTTAAAAAACAATGAAAAATTTTTAAGAAAATCAATAACACCATTCAACAACTAAATTTTTTGTCGCTATATACTTCGGCGGATTTTCCACCATATTCAGGCTTAATTAACAACAATTTTGATGTCTTATATAGTAGATAAATGTAAAATTTACTATTTCGACAATTTCGAAATAGCAAATCTTACTTGCGAATAAATAAAAATAAATAAACAAAATAACGTTAAACCACTAATAAAAGTTTAATATCAAAAAAACCCAAGCCAAAAAAAACAAAAAAAATCACCTTGCATAATAATAAATTTATTAGGATAACAAAAATCCAGGAATATTCATTCATGTCATTTAAAACCTAACGATAAGTAATCATAGTTAATTATACGAGGGCGGGTCAATAAGTCCGTGACTTTTGGAATAAAACACAGATTTTTTGATAAATAAATCATTTTATTTTTCAACGTAGTCTCCCTTGAGCTCTATACACTTTGTCCAA
>MQRK01175180.1:37340-62165 GCA_001938485.1 Girardia tigrina
TATATATATATATATATATATATATATATATATATATATATATCCATAGAATTTAGAAACCTAACTTTGAAGGCCTTCTACTCGATCGATTTTCTCCAATCATTGCTCCCTCACTCATTTTACATTACTACTTATGTAAAAATTTGATCAAAAAAAACTTTTTAAGATCCCAAAATGGGAAAAAACGGAAAATTCGGAGTTCCAGAACAATATTAATTGCAAGATATCTACTTACAAATTATAAGTAGTTTATATTAATTTTTAATGCGTTTTTTTAATTTAAAATTTTTTAAATCTTAAATTTTTAAATTTTAAAAACTTTGTTGGCAAAGTAGAGTTTTGTCTGCATAAAGAATGGATATAAAAATTTTAATTTTTTGATTTACTAGTTATTATTTAATTTTCCTTACTTGTTATTTGAAGGTCTCCTGAGATTTAATTGTCATTTACCCTTCTCTATGAGTTATTCCTTAACAAGTAGGTGATTGTAACATCAATTAGCTAAAGTGGTGTTACTACAGCTACCTTCTAAACCGTAATGTTATTTCAAATAGCCGGTTCAATATACCGCTATTGGTCATCCGTTTATAACTCAATGTTCGGGTTCAGTTGCCCAGTATTATATGTGGAACATGTTGTGTAACAATATTTAATATTAGAAAAAAGATTATATGTCACTGATCTTGCATGTTTCCATAAGCTAAGATAGCAACGAATATTTTCCCTAGCTCGGCCTTCTGTTTTTTCAACATTCTCATAGTTGGATTTTGGCTTTTTCTTGTTGGTATTTCGGGTTCCACAAATCCATCTTTTGCATAGTTCCGTGTTTTGATGCCGATCAGCTGTATCTCTTTCTTACGAGGATCAGATCTTTTAAGGGGAATTCTGAGTTTAGTCAACTCTAATTTTTAGGAGGGTTTGCTGGTTAACCAATTTGATGATAGCAATGCGACAACCAGTGTTAAATTGATTGTTTCTCGGTTAGTAAAAATGACAATTGCTTAAGTTTTCAAGGAGTGGCGATCTCTATGTAACATTTTAATGTCGAGGTTGAGTTTGTATGAAATAAGTCATGCCATTTATTATAAATATATTCATTAAATATTCGTCGTTCTTGAGATTCTCGTCATAAATCGTACATGACTGTTGGTAACAATGGGAATTGTGTTAGCAGCAATTCTGCCAGTTGTAATCTTTTAGGACTCTAAATCTTGTGTCATTGGAATGATAAATCTATTTTGTTTGATGCATCTGGGAATATAGTTTAAGATTTTCGATCAGTGTGAAACAAGTCACCCTTGTATTTATCATCAATCGGGTATTTATTCCATTATTCTTACAACATCTCTTACTGTTCCTTACATTTATTTGAGACCAGAAGACTTGCAAGAGGATGAAGATTTAGTGGACTGAGTTTGTTCGTAAAAGCAGTTCCCTTTCCAGCATCTTTCAGTTTGCAAGATAAATCTCAAATCCCTATATTGTGTACACACCAGTTTTCATCACATAAGAAGGGAGGATTCAGTGATGAGGCTTATGTCTTTTATTATTCATTCAAAGACGTATTTTTTATATTCTTTACTTTCCTAGTAAATTCTACAGTCCAGATGCCGCTAACTGTTATCATTTGGTATTCTGAAAGTAAGCGTTCCACAAACGTATAGTTCATTGGTTGTATCAGTACCAGCTGGACATTCGTATTTTGAGCAATGAAGTCGTGGTACATCGAGTTGTCCAGTTGGAATGCGGTGACGAAGGAGACGTCGTTTGCATATGCCAGTCAGGATACTTTTCTAAGACTAGGAAAATATTTAAATTTGCGTTCCTCTGAATTTCGTGCATGACTATGTTAATTTCAATAATAAATGGAAACATTGGTAATGGTTGTCCATGGTGGGAATAAATTGTAGATCATCCTTATATTGAGGTACACATATTCTATAAGGAAGCATGAAGGGATTGCAAGTCTTTACCTTCTAAAGGTTCCAAAATATGCTTTATGGTAATTCTAATGAAGGCATCATTTGGATATAGAGAATTTATGTTAAGATCATCCATTTCTTCTAGTAATATCTGGAGAACATTATTGTATTCAATGTACAGATCTCTCTGTCTGTTTATTTTTATATGGGTAAACCTAAGTCATTTTCGATGAGACAAAGTTCTATCTCAGTTGTAGAATATGAATAGACCAATTTATGTATGTATTCTTCCAGGAGTTGATAAAATTATCTAAGTCTTTCTTGACAGACATACAAGTTTGTATGGTTTATTACTTACTACTGGTTATCTTTTTGGTAAAATGTCCTTCTTTGGCCACTTGATTTAAGGAGGTAGTGAAGACCGGCGCTACGGTAGACTGTTGTATTAGAAGGATGTATGTGAATATCGATATCAGTTTTGTAATTTTTTTGAATAACTCTTTGAAGATGAATCTTTCATGAATGATCTATGGTGAAGCGAAGCAGATCATTCATACACCAGATCCGATCAGAGCATTGAGTCGTCTGCTACCGGTACGCGATGCATCACTTAATGTTTTAGGGTTGCATAAAGGACTAAGTTTTAACTGGTATTACATCTTTTGAATCATCTATTACGCAAATTGTACTTAGCCAAAAGATCTATTTTTATCACTTATTACAACATTTACGTTGTTTATCATTGTAAAGCTATTAATACCAGTTGTATGTTCATTGTGAAAATATCTGATATGCATCACTGACTATTTTAGTCTATCACAAATCGTAAATTGTTTCATAAGAAAGTCCTGATTTAAGGAACAAGTTCTGTCCAGAGAAATGGACTCACTCCAAGTGTCTGTTTCATTAAATGGAATTATTTGGACATTTCCCCTATAATGACTAGCAAGACCACTTATCTTTCCAGGGAATAAGAATAAAGTCCAAGAAATTCCTAGACAAATGATGGATAAGGAAACATGGAGTCTTCTGAAGGAAGAGTACACCTTGTTTTGTCTAACAAACTTCGTCTCAACAGCCTCGTTCCCATCAATTATCCTGACACTCATTTGTCTACTTGCTGTGTCTCCATTGAAACGGGTCCTGTCACTTTATGTTATCATAGCAAAGGAAGTCATTCCTAAAATTATTGACAGTTAAGAGGCCTACTGAAATACTCTAACATTAATTTTATCTTTTATGCATTTTCTGATGTTAGTGCTACACAGAGATTGAACTAATTGTTCGTTCAATACATTTCTTAAACGTCGATCTTCAACTTTTTTGCTGCAAATATGAAATAATAATTTGTGTTTTAGGAACAGTTTTTAGTAACACACAAAGAGATAAACTTGATTGCGGGTAGAACGAGAGAAACGAAAATTACAACCAGATTTATCTTCAAAGGCGAAGCTATAAAACTATCTCGAAGAGATGATAAGATCTTGCCGAGACTGCTCATATTAGTGAGTCCCTCCGGCCAGATTTCTCATTTATTCAAGCCTTAGTTTTCAGACTGCTTGTACGTCACTCTGCTTCCGGGAAACATTAGTGGAATGTGCAGTGCTCGTCAGGAGCTGTCTCTCGACAATATGGTTGTGTCCATATTGCCAGAAGATGAGGAAAAGGGAAGTAACTTAAAATGGGGACTGAATATATATGCGCGAGAAGCGAATCAAGACTTCTTCTTTGAGGACGAAACAACGATGAATACCTGGCTGACCAAACTTCAGTCGGCCATAGGAAATATGTCCGCGAACAGCGAAGAAAAGCTCAAAGTAAGTTAATCAAAGAGTTTATGTTACAATTTACTGTGTAAATATTTGGAATGATTTTATGAATTTTGTATTCCATCATGAATTTTGAAATGGAAATGGGAGACGTATTATTTATTATTGATCATTGGGTGTCTCTCTAAAACTTCTTCCTTCTAACACAGCTGAATCTCTGGTTCATTTGCCCGAATCATTTGGTAAAGATATCAATCGATTCAGTCACATTTGCATCCGTACAACGAGAACATGGGGGATAGATCCGCTTATGACTAGAATTAACAGTCCCCCGACCAGATGGCGGCCAGACGGAACGATGTTATTGTCTCAGATTAAACTACGAATAAAACTTCTAAGGGCCTATGTAGTGAAAATTTCCAACAAAAAATCAAACCACGCTAAAATTTTCACAAATTTAAATATTATTTAAATGTAATTTGAATTTCTTTTATTTTTTGTTGTCGCAAATCTGTTTAATAATTACAAAATTAAAATTCCCAGAAGATTTTTTCACAAAGAATATCGGGATCAATCGGCCCAAGAATTTTTCCACATTAAATTAAATATGTAAATAAAAAAAACGAAAACAATTGTTTTAATGTTTCAACGGAAATAATTGGAGTGTCACAAATTCAAAACCAATTTAGACATTTTTAACCGTGAGCGAACTGCCGAAAAATCGTATGAAATTTATTTGGTGATCAATAAATTTTGTATCCGATTCTGTCTTTTCCTTGTTTTTTGCAAATGGGAACCGCCATGGAAACTCCCACTTCAGCCTAAAAGACATTGATTTCTAAATAAAAAGGAAAAGGTCGAAGAAAGTGTTGAAATGAAAAATAAAATTTCACAAATTTCAATTTTTAGAAGTAAGCGAGTCGAGCTGAAGCTGAAGTATGGAATTCAGTTGTTCGTATTGTTTCGCATTCGGATGCGAATGTTTCGGAAGTGTCCGGAATCGACTTGTAATTTTGCAATCAATGCACTTTTCATATGCAGGAATTATGATCCTTTATAGAGGAATTATGATATTTTATACATGAATTATAATTTTTTATACATGAATTATGATCTTTTATACATGAATTATGATCTTTTATACAGGAATTATAATCTTTTATACAGGAATTATGATCTCTTATACAGGAATTATGATCTTTTTCACAAGAATTATGATCTTTTATACAGAAATTATGATTTTTATTGTTAGGATCCAGGGTGAACTCATAAATTTTTGAAGATATAAAATTAAACAAAATATGCAATATCAAAATAATGAGAAGTTTAAAACAATTAAAGCTAAAAAAATTAATTCCCAAAACAAAATTAATTTATTCAAATTCAAACAATCGGTTTTTAAAAAAATAAAATGAAATAGTAATGAAGTTTATTTATAAAAAAATAATTTTTGGAATAATTAAATTTCTGATAAAAAGAATAAATGTAAACAATAGTGTAAGAAAATTAATTTATAATAGAAGTTACAAAATTATGGTTAAATAAAAAAACAGATTGGGATTTAATTTTCTTAAAAATATTAAAGTTATAATTTGTTATACTTAAAATATAAAACTTAAATTAACTAAAATTATATATCAATATTTATATTTCGAATAGGATATCTGGTTGTGCTAAAATGAAACATTGTTCCTCAGAAATTTGTTTAAAAAATCATTGCTTGTTAGAAATAAAGTTTAGCGAATTAATGAATCCTGATTTTAATCACGAACCCAACATTTATTGCAGGAATAACGATCTTTTATGTGGAAATAATTATCATTTAAACATAGGGACTCAGGTATTACTGTGTCTTCAAAAATAGTATCAAACATTTGGAAAAAAGAATATGCAGAACACAGAAACTTGCTATGATTCCAAAGGAAAGAAATTCCCAGATAAATTCTATATTAAAATAATTCAAGCTATATGTATTATCAAAGTGGGGCTCCCCTCTTTTTCAGTGGTACTGAGCCTCTAGACTCTTTAGAGGGTCCATTCAAACTATATAAATATATATAAAGATTATTTAATGTGTGAATACTTTTATTTTTGGATTGTTCCAACAGTTCCCGCGGTTTCTTTTATCAATTTGTATTAAAAATAGAACAAAAGGATGACATCAACTTAATCGATGTCTACTCTCTACCATTGCTCATAACCTGCTCTCTCCTACCTCTAGACCAATCCATTGATGTCTTTAGGCAAGAAATCGCCTGGTTTAGTGTCGAAAAAGTTATTAAAGTTTACGTCCTGCATTTATCTGTTGAAAAAATGTGCACAGAGTGCGGTGGATGCCGAAGAACCTCCCTTTTGAGTTCTCTGTGCTTTCATCCAACGGGATCACTTTTTCATGTTGATAATTCTGAGTAGCTGTGATTTAAAGAGGTTCTTATTGACTTCTGAGGTCATTATGTATTTCTTGTCTCATCAAGCGTAGATCATTATCTTCATGGGGTTGAGTTCTTGCTTCACTCTTGATTTTGACAAATCGTATTAGGCAACCCAATCATTTCTTTATTTCAATTTAACGTACATATACCATTTCTTGACTGCTATGACATTTCTTAACAAGAATCTTTGCTTAAGGCTGAGTGCTGAAGGACTGGAGGGTTAGCTGCAGAGCAGCAATTTACACGCGGAAATCCTACTTTTCGCTACATTTATGAGGCATCCGAGCACCTAATTTGTGAGTTAATTCTAAGAATTGAAGATTATAAAAGATTTTCACATAGTCACAGCTTATCTTTACACTCGATATCCGCTAGTTTAGGATCGTCTTCATCGTAGTCGGTAGATCGCTTATTGATCATTTGGTGTCTCTCCAAAACTCTCCAAAATAACACAGCTGAATCTGTGGTTCATTTCCCCGAATCATTTGGTAAAGATATCAATCGATTCAGTCACATTTGCATCCGTACAACGAGAGCATGAGGGATAGATCCGCTTATGACTAACAGTCCTCCGACCAGATGGCGGCCAGACGGAACGATGTTATTGTCTCAGATTAAACTGTTATGTACAAAATCGCTATCTATGAATCTGGCAGACCAGTCTCTAGCAGTCTTCGGAATCAAAATATTCTCTCCCTAAACTACACAAATTTATCACGCTGGTTTGGCAGCCTTTGTTTAAAGGGTAGGTAAAGAAAAAGTCGACAATGAAGACTTTTGTTCCATGGAATTGTTATTTGTGCACCATAAAATTAAAGTAAAATTGGATTTGATAGGAAAATGAAGATAGTAGAATCGAAGAGTCGATAAAGCATATTTTACTAAATAGAAGACAAAAACCAGTGTTGTGGTCACATAATTACTATAAACATTTATATTTAAGATCAAATATTGAAATTCGAACACGAACAATGAATGTAATCTTTTGAACGCCGCAGCAACTCGGCACTTGAGTCCTGATGAGTACAAGCAGATCCTCACGTGTCTGTGGAACACTCTTCGCGACTTCGCCATTGATTTGCTGTCACCGATCGACATCCTCAAAATTTTATCGCTCTTAAATTTCTACGAAGAAAGCTTGTATGAAATATCTCGAAATCTCGGTCGTGGTTTATCGAAGTGTTTCCCGACCGAATTTTTCTATTCTTCGTATACATTGCCGATGTCTGTGATTGTCAGCGATGATGACGCTCTGTCGATGACGATCCTCGAAGAATTTCAAGCTATCCAGCGCGCAGTTTCAGACTAACTGCGTCCTTAGATAAAAACGTTTTGCTGACATCGTTCTTGTTATGATTTCACAAAAAATATTGGGGAAAGATTGCGACGGAGTTTCGTTACGAGCGTTAAACTACCGTTTGGGATTCAAGTCAGTCGATTTAGATCACATCTATAGTTCCCATCAGCAAGAACAGGGGTCACATAAAATGCGGATCTTATGGAACAACCCAAGAAATAAATAAAATATTTTCGAGACTCACAATTCATTAAAAATATAATATTTTCTTAGCTAAAATTATTTTAATAATCCATTTATTTTTACGATAGTAATTTATTACTTTAATAAGTGTTCCATTTTACCCTGATTTTATTTTGTAATTCTTCTTCAAATAATTTTAAATATGGTTTGGAATAATCGTTTAAACGAAGGACTTATGTAACGGTCGCCTGTAGGGGGTTGAGGAAAATGTCTTCATAAGCTGCATGGAATACTGGTGTAACAACCAGAGACTGAAGGAGTTCCTATGTCTAGAGGACTGTAAAAGATCGAGAACATAGTAATGTTTCTTGTGTGTTTGGCTTCTAACATTGTTCTTTGAGTCCTTTGTCGGATTCCTAACCGTTGCCTATTTGTCGAACATGGGATACAGGGTCTTCCGGTTAGTGTTGTCATGGAGAGGAAGGAAGAACACCCATCAATCCATAGAATTATCATTCTTTATCAACACAAATAAGAAGGAAGTATTTCCGTTTATTAATTAATGAAGTTTGTATTAGCTGATACTATCTTTGATGAACGACCTAAAATAGATTGCTACGTACCCGCATTATTAATACATAGACGTTAACTGATCAAGCAAGAAGTCAATGTACATGATGAACTCGGTGATTATTTGTTGAGTAGCAAGCAATTGAGCAGGTGATCTTACAAGAGCCCTTATGTTACATTTTCGTACCGACAAGTTCACTTCACAAATCGACTAAGAGGTTTCAGACTCAGTCTTTATTAGCTCTCTTGGTCTGGAATTAATTGGCCAAGATCACATCTTCGCAGATGTCGGTTTATATTATTAAACAGAACTATGAATTTGTTTAAGGCTCAGTCACATTTTAGGTGGGGTTTATGTAAAGGCTATACGACTTAGTGAATGTGTCGAGTTGACACAGTAGCGATCAAGAGAATGTGATAGTCCTGCCCCTCCCTAGACAATACGTCTTCGTACTCGCAATATTTTTTTATTTAAACACAGATGATAGCCTGAAATATAATTAATTTTAATTAATTTATGCATAGTTATGCATGACTTAATTAAAAAAGTTAACAAAATATATGTATTATTTGGTTTTTATTTATAAACTATCGTAAGTGCAAAGGAAACAATCTCAAAAATTTATAATAATTTAAAGTGCTTTCTTTAACAAATATTTTGATAATTAATAACTATAACTGAAAGATGTACAAGAAAAGAATTTTTTCTCGATCACAAACAACCAGAAACAGGTCAATTGGTTTTTTAAAGAAATACACGTTACTTGCTTTATTTTTCGTTGGAACTGAATTGTTAGGTTATTGCCTTTCTCAAATCGTCTTGATTATTAACGTCTCCAATTAGAGATTTGATTTTTTTATTATTGACTTGGTGTTAATTGAAGGGATTGGTTGAGGAAAAACGGAATAGTTATAGTTTACAACTATTATTAATTTTCGTCTTTGTTGGAAAAAAACGGAATTGTGTGATTATTATTTCTTTCGGATCTCGTTGTTGTTCTTCGGAACTTTCTTTTACTGATTGGAAATTGAGGGAATTGGTTAAGGAAATGGTGAAGTGATGATGGTTTCTAGGAAACTTCTTCTTCCTTTAATTAAAATCCAAATTTGTCGTTCAATTAATAATTGATTTTTTTTATTCTTTAATATTTCAATCCAAATATTATATTATATATTATTATCCAATATTATATTATATTCAACACCACACACAATAACACTATCCCAATCCATTCAAACAGAAAAGAAAATAAAAATGTTCATTTACAGTGAGATCTTAAACCCCCAGTAGATCTTATGTAAACGTTTCAATTTACTGTTTTTAAGTCTCTTTAATAGAAGACATACTTAGGTCTTTTCATTAACATCACAAATAGTTATAGAATCTTTGAGATGAATACTTCGAGTTCCTTTTTCCTGTCACTTTGAGACTACGGTAACCCCATGACCTGAATGAGCAGGATAAAGAATTCGGGTTATCCATTCGATAATGTTTGCGGAAATGTTCTGGATTTGCTATGCCGAATAAATATCTAATGATATTGTTCAGAATATCTTATTATGTCCGTAAATCCAAATTCTCTACTTTAAGATAGATGCAGCATTCCAACTGGAAATGAAAGCCTAGAATCTTTCCTTTCTCCGTCACTATTACGTATTCGAATATCAAGGCGCATTTCCCAGCCCTGAAAGCTGCTCCTCTTCAGATGTTAGAAGAACAGACAATATTTCAAGGAGACAAACATTTAAAATTTTTAAAGCACCTTTTGAAAAATTGTCATAGAATTTGTTTCCATCTACTGTGACTTTAAAACGCTGGCTCTCATCCTCATGCTTGATCTTTTGACTGTAGATTCTATCTATTATAATTCTAATATTGATACCTTTTGAACTACTTGGATACAAATTATGTATACGTTTGAAGGCCACCGTCTGCGTTATAGTGCACATTAGATTAGTGAACATTCACAGCCGAGTTGATCAACAAAGGCTTTTAATAATTGCAGTTTTTGCAAGGATATAACCTCGTCCATTTAAATGAGTTTTGATTCTTTCAAGCGAACTTTGTTTCACATTTTTGGAGGCGGCTGGCATAGCGAATCATCGATAGCCAGACATACTATAACCAGCCATTGATTGACATCCAAAATCGAAAGAGTAGGGTGGCGTCCATGTTAAAACATTTTAATTGATTTTGACCCAGAAAATTAAACTAAAATGTGATAATTCATTTCTTAGTTACAAATTACCATGAAATAGATATTAACTTTTATTAGTAGCTTATGATGTGCTATAGTAATAAATTTCAGAATGTGATTGTTAACTTAATATTTTATGACTTCATTTTGTGTTGTTTAAAATATGCAACAGATAGCAGATTTTTTCAAATATTGACTTTTATTTTGATTAAGTCGAATCATCGACCTAAAATCGGCGATGAAGCTCCCCGGTGGCAGAAGGACGGAGCCGCCAAGTACTGCAATGGTCTCAAATGCAATCAAGTGTTCTCTCACACAACTCGTCGGCACCATTGCCGAGCCGACGGCCTCCTTTATTGTGATGCTTGTTGCTCCCTAAAAATTAAATTGAAATTTGAAAGGTCCCCTGAATCAAGAGTTTGTGATATTTGCCACAGGATTCTACTTGGCGACTTGAACCGCCCTTTAGAATTTGAGGAAGCTAAAAGACAGTTGGAATTTGTGTTTGACAAGAAGACTCGGAAGGGAAAGAAAGTTGACTGGTTAAATGAGCACGTTTATAACAGAGAGAAAAGCTGTTTCGGGCCTTCCACGAAGTTTTATTGTGAGCTGGATTCGACAGATCCTTTCCTAAAGATGTACGAGAGACAGGAAGACAAGTGCAAGCACCACGGGATCATGTTGCTCGGCATGATTGTCCGCGTCAAAAAAGAATCAAACCTGTGTAAAAAGTTAAAACCTTTTCAGTTCATTATTGAGCATCAAGACAAAGATGAGGCTTATTTATTCGACGCTCAAAGCGTAGAGAGCTGTGATGAGTAAGTTTAAAGTTTAAATATATTTTTTATTGGTTTCTTCGTAATATAACACGATTGATCTCTATCACCTATTATTGCTCATTATTATTTATTATCATTATTATAAAACATTTACTGATCCAATTAAGATTTATTCCTTTGTTAATTGATTTCGACAGTCTCTATCAGAACAAATGAAGACGTAAACGAAAGGTAATGATAGTAGTATTAAGAACACCAATTTGTTTTTTTTATATTTTTATTTAAACAACAATTTTGATTGTCCTCAAAACAATCTTTGTCAAAACTTTCGCACATTTGCATTCAAAGCGAAATTGATTAATGGTTTAATTCTCATTACTTTTTTAGCAAATGGAGAAATAAATATTTAAATAAAATATTCACTCAAAACTTATTGGATAATAATTAAAATGATAATTAATTATTTAAAAAATATTAATTTGATTTATTTATTAAATATTATAAAACTTAATTAACTTATTTAAAATTTTAAAATTATATGAAATTAAAAATAAATTTGAACATTACATATTATCAGATAATAAGAATTAAAATATTAATCATCCATCTGGGTAGGAGAGACACATTTCCAAATCAACATACACATTCAAACACAAAACATCAAACAATCAAAATATTCCTCACAAGTAGAAAGGTACAGCTAGTCATTATACAATCAGTCAGTCATTTTAAAACTCCGTGGTCAAAATTGTAGAATGCAGTTTAGACGTTCATTTTAAAATCCACAGATGGTCTATGTACCGCTTTACACGCCTCTTTTGTTACGAAAAAAGTTCGCTCTCTTAAATTGGCTTCGGAATCTTAATAATTTATATACGGCAACTATCAATACGATTTGAATTCTGAGTTCTCTGGCAGAGATGTCCCGAAGTCTCCAATATTATCCAATGCCGCGTTGTACTCATTTCATTTATATTAAAACCATTGATTTACTACTAAACACGCTTTCGATTTTTCGGTCACATATACCGGGTGTTGTGAAAGTTTAGTAAATAAAGCACTCCAAACAGATAAAAATGTATATTTCAAGAAATATGAAATATACCGCAAGGAAAATTTAAATTCAAGTTGAATAGAGGTGTTTTAAACAATTTATTCAAAATGATATCTTCCGTCATGTACGATGATTTCCTGACGTTTCCTGAATGCATCACAGGCTTTCACAACAAATGTCTCTAGCTGATTCTTACAGAGCTTCGCAACGGAATTGCCCAGGAACTTGGTACTTGTGTGATGAGCACGACAGGGTTATGTTGCTGCACGCGCCCAAATGACGTAATCCTGAGTATTCACATATGTTGAAGACTGTGGCCACTTGTCTTTGGTTGTCAAATGTACGGCTTTGTGCTCCAAGAACTTAAAGATGGCCTTAGCCAAATGGTATAGTCTACTGTCTTGATAAAAACAAAATTCCTTGGGAAAATCCGTCTTCTGCCACAGCAGTACAGTTTGGCTCAGAGTTTCTTGGTAACATGTGCTATTTAGATTGTAACTACCAGAGAAGAACACTAGGGGATTGACCTTTCCATTCCCAATTATCCATATACGCTGGAACCGTTGGTGGCTGGGTGTCTTCAGTCCCCAAAAGTTTTATAATAGAGGTTAAGGCATACATCATCTCCCGGCATCCTTTTGTCTAACTACAAACAGATATGAGGCTTTTTTATTATCACTAGAACGTTAGTTTCTAAAGTATGTTTTAATCATTATGGTTAAATAAATGTGATTGTTAAAACACATGGTGAGCTCTTTTTCTATGCGTTATAGGCCTACTACGAATAGTTTTGTATCCGGTGGGTTGATACCTATTATGGGTTGCATTTGTGCCCCTTGATCTTTTTGCGGAAACTGTTTCATCACAACTCCAGAACAAAGACATCCCGTTTCAAAAACGAATTGAGCATTGAATTCCTGAGAGACTACCTTAAAGAAGTCGTTCAGAAGAAGAATTATGGTATTTCTAAGGGAACGTGAGACAAGCAGCAGAAAACTAGATTGAATAACACTAGACTGAATAATAATAATAACTAGACTGAATAAATAATAACACAGAGTCATTTATTTTGAAGCTGTGGGCAGAGTCTGCAAAGAACTTAATAGGCGTCTCTCCTAAGTCTCTTTAGAAATTTTAAAATTGAAAAGATGCATGTGTTGGCCGCAAACTGGATTTAACCACAAGACATTCCCTTAGACGAGTTTTGTCCTCCAATTTTTGAGTCTGATATCATATCTCCAGCTTTCAGGACAGTTAAATCTTTTACCGAGTTTTGTGAGAGAAATGAAGAAAAGGCAAATTTTGGCTCACGGGAAAGAAGTCAGAAATTTGAGGACGCTTACTGAGAGGTTTGTTACATCGGCAATTGGAACGTCTTTGTTTTAAGAAATTTGTAACATAACCTCTATGTGTATGAGAATACCGAACGTTCTTATTTTACCATGAGAAGACTCAAGTCGTACTTAGGGAGCTTAATGACACAAGAGCGTTTTAACAATCTCATGTTACTACATTGTCACAAGGAAAGGATAAGTAAATTGGATCTCCTTGCAATAGCAAGAAGCTTTGTGTCTGCCAACCAAAGACTCTAGGCATATATTGTTAATTGTATCGTTTAAATAAAATTAATGTAGTTTCTTGGCTTCAAAGATAAACTCGATCCTGTACTTTAGAAGGTCTATTAGGTATTACTTCTCAGGACTGTTTTTCTTCTTTTCAGCCCCCCCAGGTGTAAAACTGTTCCGCGCCTATCCTACTACAACACCCAATAGCGTTATGGTGACAGGATGTTTAGTTCTGCTAATCGTTCGTGCTTCACTGATGTCATCATCTCCTAAGCGATTGACACAGTTATTGCGACGGTTTCTTGATGGATCCACTGTAAAGGTTTGAGAATAAGTTGAGGACATTTCGTCCCCTGTACATTATTTAGAATCTCATTTTCTATTACTGTATTTAAATGAAATATTCTTAAATTCGATAACCAATTTTTATACTAAGTGAACGTGCATCCAAGTACTTTTCTTTCACTATTGGATTTCTTGTGTGTATGGAAATAAATACGACAGACAGACAAGAATGTTACATTCGTTATACATTTAAAGAAATATAAAAAATAGAAGTAATATATAAATACAAATGTTGATTTTTGCCATATCATGTTGAGTCAGTAGTTATTCATACTTTTAAGCGACTATTATACTTACATAAATTTTTATGACACTGATTATATTATTCCGCTCAATACAGTCCATCATTTTCAATGATTTTGAAGCCTTCTTTCTGCCAATTGGTCAATCCCATAGCGATACAGTGCATAAGTGTTGGAGGCAAAATAATTCGGCGATTCCAGTTTTGACCTCTTCCTCTGAACCAAAGTGTCTCCCTTGTAAAAAGTGTGAGAGAGACGAAACAGATGATAATCAGAAGGGGCAAGGTGCGGGCTATATACTGGATGGGGAATCACTTTGATGCCTTGCAGGTCCTGATTTTTCTGCTTCACCAATCGGGATGTATAAGCTGGAGTATTGTCATACTGTAGGGTTGCTCTACCGCTATTCAACAATCCTAGGCGTGAGTGCTCAAAGCATCATGAACTCGCTGTAATTGTTTAGCGAACAGGTTATCATCGATAGCTCGACCATCAGAGATAAGTTTCCAGTGTACAGGACACTCATAATTCCACGAAACACACAGCATCACCTTCTTTTTGATACGACCTTGACGAGCAGCTTGGTGAGTTTGCTGATCAGGCTGAAGCCATTGATTACCTCCACTAGAATTACGGAAACAAATCCACTTTTCATCTCCTGTAATAGTTCTATTTTAAAAACGGCTGTCTCTGGGGTTAGTGAGTAGTTCGGGACAAATATCAGTTCGACGTTGCGTTTGAATATTTGTCAATTCGTGGGGAACTGGGAGTAGATTTTTAGTTACAAAACCCAAGTTATGCAGATGACGAACAATTGTGCTTTAAGAATAGTCATTTTCCTCGAACAGCATGTGGGTGCTAGTACAGATTTACTACTCCGCCAGGGCTCGAAACTCCTCTTGGTTCACCACTGATGGTCGACTTGAACGTTCCTGATCTTCAAGACTTGCATCTCCTTGATAAAAATGACTAAACCACGACTGAGCTGTATTTTCCTGGAGCACATCTTTGTTTTCCATGTTGCAGATTTCTCGAATTGCAGCTGCTGCTGTTAGGCCTTTTTTTCCAATAATATCGAAATAAGACACAAATTACTGTTTTTTCTTCAATCATTCTAAAATGTAAAAAATAGGAGAATGAAGTTCAAAGATTTAACTTTTAAAGTGTACTTTGATTCACCTTTTTTGGGCTGAAAATGATACGAATTGTTGCACATGAATGTTAGACTTAAATGATCTGGTAAACAAAACTTTAATTCACTAAAAACTATGAATAACTTTTGACTCAACCTGGTATACAACCTGTACATAGAAGCAAATTCACTGTAATGATGGTGATTAAATTATCGAAATTGATTAACAAATAAAATAAATATAACATTATTTTTTAGTAACTACGTTTTTGCATGGACTAAGAACAATGAAATCATTTTTCTCCTATACAAGAAAACAACAGGAGTTCATTTGCTCATAACTAAAAACGAGGATTGCATTTCACTGATTTAGATATGGTGCAATCCCCATAAAGATCGTTATAAGCAATATCCTCTCCAGTACTCTATATAAACGTTCGCGGTTGATATGTTAATCACGAGGTATATTTAGTTTTTCCAGGGTCTCTTACTATAACAATTACAGTTCCACTGGAATGCGGAAGGATGTTTGATAATTTTGCAGTCAGCTCAAATGTATCAACATCCTAGATTGTAAAAGGACCTCTAAATCCATATTGAATCAAGCGACTGTTATATTTGTAATGTGATCCACGTTTCTAGCTATGAGTAAATGTATTCCTCCTATTTACTTGTAAAGAAGAAAATTACTTTATTCTTTTAGCCCATGAAGAAACTTGACTACTCAAATTTATTTTATCTTTGTTTTATTTTAGTCCGAATAAAATGGGGTTTTTACGAATCTTTTTATGTTTTATTTATTGCATATAAGAGTACCATTTAAACTGGGCTTTCATAATCAATAGGACTGTGTCCATTTCTGGAGTTTGACACTGAATCGATCGAAATTTTCAACAATTTAATCTATTCGGATTTGATATTTTAAGTTAACAAATTGAACTGTACTGTTTTTTCTTCAATCATTCTAAAATGTAAAAAATAGGGGATTGAAGTTCAAAGATTTAATGAGGCGACTAAATGACCGATCAAATAACGAGAGCATTTTAATATGGGTTTCTGGCGGTACAACTGTGGGATTCCATCGGAATCTCGAACTATTCACTCCGACGTGATTTTTTAGTAGAATATTCGGTGCCGATTGCTGATTTTGAAAGCCTAGTCTTAGGAGCGCAGTTTCCGCATCTGAAATCACAAAATGTTGTTAATCTACCGCCAAAACATTAAAGTAAAGAGTGAAATAACTTTTGTCTAGAAAATCAAGAATCTTTTTTTTAAAAATTCTTCTATATAACGACATAACTAAATTAACTATAATTAATAAGGAATCCAAAATAGGAAATTCAAAAAGTTATGACAAATGTAAAGAAATACGAATTTTAATTTTAATATATGAAAAGGGGTGTATTTATTTAGGTAAATTTGTTTGTTAGCAAAAAAGACTAATTAATCCTTTAGCTAGTGTTAAGAGACCTCACACAAGTATTATTAAAACATTTATTATAATTACAATCAGAGTCAGCTCCGAGATCACTCTCAGAAGTTCCTTCGCCATTTATTATCATTCTAATTAGTGTTTTGGTGTTTTGATTTTCCGAGAGAAAAAATTGAATTAAAAATTACGTAATTGTAAGAAATTGTAATTTTTTAGTTGTTTAAATAATGTCGGACACGCTGTAGTTTATTAAATACATAATTATTACAGCGACATTTCTGTATTTTGCTATCTTCGATTTTACGATTCCTTATGTTTTAATTAAACTTAATATTTTGCAATAAATTTCAACTATGCTCACTCTGCATAATTGTGCCAAAGTTCTTCAACAAATTTTGACAGATTTCACAACGAAATCAACTCATGATGACCACAGCCATGCTGATCATGGACCACAATCGATGGTTCGAGCTGGTGATAATGCGCTTTTGCGAGGGAAGCGCATTCCGTTTATAAATCGCTGTTTCTGTGAGCAGCAGCTCCTCGAACCCCAATTGAGTCGTACGGGGCACTCTGGTCGATCAGTAAGCGAGAATTCTTTCGGAGTCCCGACCTGTGTTTGCCGTCAGCCAGGTCACCATCCAGTACTGCCATGTTCCACTGCGACATAACGGTGTGATGACGGCCCATGTCAATCGAGACCTGCACAAAGAATGCAGGAAAAGGGCGGAACGTTTCACGAGGATGTGGTCTGGTCTGTTTTCATCGTGAATAGTGACTCGGACTACAGTGTTATTTTTCGATTTTTTAATGATGATTATTCGAACAAATTTCCTCAATTTTCCATGCACTCCATCTGTTATTTAAATGATACAACTAATTAAATCTAATTGTAAAATTACTTCAAACCTCTAAAATGTCTTTAATTGTTTCTATAAATATGTTGAAAAAGATTATTTATATTTAAAATTTATCCGAACTTATTCATATTTCTGTTCAAATTTGAATTTTATCGGATTATTAAGCTTTTATTAATTTTAAAAATGTCAATGGTATTCGAATGATCAGTTATCGCAAATACAGTAAAACACCAATTTTCCAACTGGTGGAGAATCACAATTCGATTTCAACGTATTCAAGTCAACATACAATTTAAAGTTTTCCTCAGAGATAATTAATTTCTTAATTGATTCTTTTGTCTTCATCGATATGACACATTTGAACAAAATTTCGCTCAATCGGATCATGGGAAATGCGTGAAAGATCGATTGCAAAAGTACAAAAAGTCGCGGACCAAAGTTGAGCTAATCAAAACGTGTTTAAATAGATTTAAATTAGATCAATTGAAAAATTTCGGACACTTGAATGTCGTTTCATTTATTACCAAAGATCAATCAGCAAATATTTCTGAAGACTTATTATTTATTTATTCATTGATTTCTGACTATATTTATGAATAACAACGAAAATAAGAAATAATAGCATCTTAGAATATTGAATTTCAAGGACGTCATTATACCTTTACGTGTACTTCACTACCTGTCCTCAGAACGATAAATGTGTTACTGACATCATTAAGTACATCTATAACCACTAAAAGAAGTCGCGATATTATCTCAAAAGAGTCCGAGTCTCCGCAGAATCAGTTTCTCATTTGTAACAGCAAGGATTATTTTCTGGTTTGTAAAACTAGCACATTTTCCTGACATCGAATTATACATATTTTGTTGAACATTTCATCTCTCCTGGTTGACTGCACTTTCGCATGCTCATAACTAATCATACTACTGTGGTATCAAAACCTCTCAATAGTTCTTCAATGGTTCCAGCTGGAATTTTAATTTGTATAAATAAACACTTGATGCCAGGTTTCTTGGAAGGGTCAGTCTGAAAGACATGGAAGAATAATTCTCAGATGATTTTCAGGAGAAAGAATTTATATTTCCCTTGTCCCGGTGAAAAAAAACACTGTGCCATTAGGTTGTTGCAAAAGGAATTCAGGTTGTTAATTTTTTTGTATTTACCGCGATGTTATACGACTAAAGCATGTGTGATGTTATGAGTCATTTGAAAGCTTAATTTATATTCTTTCAGATATATTTGTCTAAAACTTATTGTAATGTTTTTTTGTTAATAATCTCGATTTTAATTGTAGATGTCAAAACGTGATTTTCGCATCATTTACTTCTAAGAATTCAAGCTAGGGTGTAATGCAGCTCAAACCGCTCGAAACATCAATGAAGTTTGGGGCAAGGGAAGTGTCAACGAATGCATGGTGCAGCGCTGGTATCAAAAGTTTCGCTCTGGTACTACTGGCCTGGAAGATGAACCTCATGGCAGCCGCCAATCGATGATTGATAACGACGAATTGAAGGAGCTGGTGGAAGCCGATCCATGCACAACTGTTTGAGCACTCGCAGAAGAGCTTAACGTTTAGCCCTCAACCGTCGCTTGCCACTTGAAGCAAATTGGAAAGTCAAAAAGCTCGATAAATGGGTGCCTCACAAATTGAACTAATTCAAAAAAATCGTCGTTTCGAGGTTTCTTCTGCGCAAAAGGAACGACCCGTTTCTCGATCGGATTGTGACATGTGATGAAAAGGGGATTCTTTATGACAATAAGCGATTTTCGGCACGATGGTTGGACCGCGATAAGGCTCCTCACCACTTTCCGAAACCGAAAGTCCACCAAAAGAAGGTTATGGTGACTGTTTGGTGGTCTGCAGCCGGTTTCATCCATCACAGCTTTCTGAATACAGGTGAAACAATCACCGCAGTGAAGTACTTCCAAAAAATTGACAAAATGCATCACGAACTCCGACGTATGTGCCCGAGATTAGTCAGTATGAAGGAGCCAATTCTCCTCTACGACAACGCCCGATCACACATCGCAAATGCTACAAAAGCTAAACGAATTGGGCTACGAAACTCTGCCTCATCCACCATACTCACCGGACCTCTTGCCCGCCGACTACCATTTTATCAAGAATCTGGGCAACTTCTCCATGAAAAATTCTTCAAAAACCAAGACGATGCCAAAGACGTCTTTAACGCTTTCATCGCATCCAGAACACAGGGGTTCTACACTAGTGGCATCAATAAACTTGTTTCTCTTTGGCAAAATGTATTGATTCTGATAATTCTTATTTCGATTAATAAAGTTTATTCTGTGCTGAGTTACATTTGTTTAAAGTTCAGGTTCAAACACCTGCATTGCTTTTGCAACAACCTGACACACAGAACTATTTGCAAAAATACAAAATTTTCGAACATATATAAGTTTTTTTTTATTAAGTAGATCGCATTAAAATGCTCTATTGGAACTACTTATCGCTGAAATTACGTGAAGAACATGTTATACGACTAAGAAGGCTCTGGAATGTTAATAGATCACTTTAGTACATCCGTATCGAAAAACAAGGGTTCCTCACTTAATTTAATTTGGGGACTTTTAGTTGATGGAGAATGACACCGGCTCCGATTTGGAATATATATGACTCGTTTTTCAATATGCTGTTTACCCTGTTTTGACAGGCCTTACCAAACGAGGATGCTCTTCTATAGGAGTATTATAAAAGGATTTATTATTAATATTATAAATATTACAATCAGTATGAGGAATATTTACAATTGTCTGTGAATGTGTTCTATTGATTTGAGTGTATTGAAATTGGAATTGTGATTCTCCCACCCAGTTGGAAATTGGTGTTTAATATATGTTCGGTAACTGATCATTCGAACAGAATTAATATTTTTATAAATAATAAAACTTGAATAGTCCGATAAAATTTAAAAAGTAATAAATTTTAAATAAAAGTAATCTTTTTCAAGAAACTAAATTTTAAATGTTTAACTAATTAATGAAGGACATTTTAGAGGCTTGAATTAATTTTCAAATACATTAAAACAAACCCCGGTATTTTTTCAAATATATTTTTTAATATTTTTGCGTAGTGACTTTTGAATGCAATTTAAATTAAATAATTTTCAAATTAAAAACGCAAATTTGATTAATTTTATAACGAATCTTTCAAAAATAAATAAATAATATATTTTATTGAGAAATGAGGAAATTTGTTCGAATAATCACTATTCAAAAATCGAGAAATAACACTAATTAGAATGAGGACAAATGGTGAAGGATCTTCGAGAGTCGTCTCGATAATGACTCATTGTAATGGCAATAGATGTTTTAATGATCATTGTGTCAGAGCTCTTAACAATAAGAATAAATAAATTTGGCCTTTCAATATATGGGAGTGATTTTATTTCGCACTTCCTGAAGAGCCAAATATAATAAATCTAGTTCTTATCACTTGTATCATTATTACTTATCGGCTCTAGTTAATCGAATGGTCGCACAATATTTGTACTTAGTACTGGCTGACAATCGGACGTCTGGACATTATAATTATTTGAAATTTTCTGGTACTCAACAATGACAAACAAGTTTCAATGTTAGCACGTTGAGGGTCAAGACAAAATCGTTAGTATATTGCAAAGTATAATATATTTTAAAACGCAATGCTATTTACACAATCTGTGGGACCATAGTGGCCATGTAACAGCACGAATTCATAGAAAGTGCGGTCACTGTGGAAAAATCGCTCCGCTATATGTAAACTTACTTAAACCTGTTCATAATGACTGTCTTAGGTTCAACATTTTGCCCTTTATCCTCAAACTAGTAACTTGTTCTCGTGGACATGGTGTATACATAAATGTATTTCTTGTCTTACGATTACGTTAGGAATTCCGTACGAACAGAACATTGTCGAAAGATTTAGAAGTAAATGCAGAGTTTGCATTTTGCTGAGCGTATGTAATACATAACTTATGACTCTAAAGCTTGACCCTATTATTTATTCCTTTGTTGTGTATGCAGTGCAAGATTCCCCACTTGTTACCCCATGTTTACATCCACTATTCGTCTTTATAACTACTCTTTTGAGGATTTAATATGGTATTCGTGCTGATACAGTTGAGCTGCTTGGCCGTCTCCGGTCAGTAAATACATTCTTTCGGATTGTGTCGATGTTTGTGTCAGGGATGTTCCATTAATTTCGAGAGATTATAGGATGAGCCATTTCAGAGCAGGGGTAATCAGTGTGGAGCAATGGCGCTTGTCTGACCATGAATCACAAGAAAGGTAATAAGAAAGAAACATGAAATATTTATAATGCATTTGACTGGATACAACTGTTATGACTATCATGAAGCATCACTGATGACAGTGTTGTTTCAAGAGTCTCGTTGTCGCGGACGACCACGGCACCTGTCAAATGAGTAATACAGGGGTAACAGAGAGTCGACTATTATATTGATGTTAGGACAACTGACATGTACAAAACACTGACTGACACACGCATACGTACATTAAAACACACACTCAAATGTCACACGCTTCAGTGGCTAGCACTACCATCCCTGTCAATGATGCAATTCCTCGAGACACACTAACACCACGGTGCCTGTCAGATCGACAACCAAATCCATTTCATCCTCGGTGCCGCCACTAATCCGTTGAACTATCACTGATCCGAGGAGCAGCCGAACTTCTACTTACGGAACCACTTCCTTCCGACACACACGGACAAACATCCGCTATTATTAGCTGCACCAGCACTCCATCAAATGTGCAGTAGAACTCTTCATTGATTTATTGTCGATTTTGTTTATTACTTTACTGCTTCGATAAACAAGTGCACACACACACATCATTACTGCGTATGACACTGTCATTTGTCACCATTATTTATTGACATTATCATTATTATTTATTATTATTGTTGCTGTAACAATTGACTCCGTGGCCGGCCCTGCGTCCGTGTCGGTTGTTGCTGCGCAGTACAGCGCGTTTCACACCAAGTGATACTGATGATTCACTGATGTTTATTTATTTTGTCGACATTTGATGTGTTGTTATTGGCGAGATAATGAGCGATTTGTGACGATCCGTTCTCGTTCAGATGGGTCAGATGTCTGAGGGAGAGCATCAGCGACTACTGCAATAAGTGATTGTCGTGACCACCGTCACGGGGACACCAGCGGCCTTCTATATTCATTTTATCCTCTCTTTTAACTTACTCCAATTTCAGTGCCAGATTTTGATATATTTTTCTAGTCCGACCGCGCTCGGCAGTCACTTTTTATTTTGCTATAATTTGTAATCATGTGAATAAATGTTTATTTTTATAATTCCTTTTTTACTGAAATATCAGCGGCGATTCTTAACAGTGTCTGTTAAAACGGGACTCTGTATTGGTGTTTGAACCCTGTCCATTCATTGGTACTGTGATCTGTAGGATAACACAGGGGTTGGCAAGTTTGTTGCCCTATTGACATGGTGTTGCACTCTTCGGATAACAAATGTTTTAAATTTATCCGTTTTACAGGTTTAATTTTCCCACTTTTATTTTATTTTAAATATTCTACTTTTACAATTTCGTTAATAATTTTATCTAAAATTTAATTTAATTTTAAAAATGATTTTATTTAAATTAAATATTTATTTAATTAATTTAAAAACAAGTTAAAAGTTATTTACTTTATTCAAAATTTTGATATTAGAAGTTTAAACGATTTAATATTTTTAATGTTTTTTAATATCTTATGCTGTACTTTAAAATATAAATTATGCTCGAATATTTATACATCACGAACATCCAAAATACCAAATTTCCATCCGGTGGGAGAAACACATTTCCAAATACTAGACTCAACATACCAAATTTAAAATAATCCTCACGGGTGCACTTTTATGGTAATGATATAATTGATTCGGTAAATTAGCACTTGAGATATTTTGATGATGCCTACAGTTTATTAAACAATAACACTAATCGACGAATTTAAACTTTTTGTCTGTTTCTTTTATGAAAATCCTTTTTTCCCACGAAATCGCACTTGCTGATTACGAATCCACTATTATTTTCTGCCCAAAATACTGTAACTTTATATGATAACATTTATTTACAGTGTTACAAATTTAGTGATACATAAAAAAACAATATTGTCTAAGTTGCAGGGTAGGACCTGCTTCTCGTACCCACTCGTTACCTCAGAACATCTTGCAACTGCTCTTTCGCTTGTCCCCACTGAGTGCAGTGTCCCTCTTCAGAGTCCAGCAGTACTCATCCAACATCGCCTGACTCCATTTGCCTTGATACCGCTTTTCCAAGCAACAAATATCCTGGTGAAATCTTTCCCCATACTCGTCACTGACGTCACTAAGGTTGACAGGAAGGAGTCCAGGTGAGAGTGGGCATATTGTATCCGAAACGCTTGTAGGACTGTAGCAGGTTATTGATGAGGAGCTGGTAATTTGGGGACTTTTCATTCCTGAGAAACTGTGACGACGGCTTTAAAGGCATTCCACACTTCCAGTTCATCTGGCTTAAGTGCTGCGTCAAAGTTTGGATCCAACATAACTTTATGAATTTGTGGCCCTACAAAGATTCCTTCCTTTAGTTTCGCTTGGCTAATCTGCGAAAACTTCTCCTGCAAGTACCGGAAACCAGTAGCACCTCGATCCCTTGCCTTCACAAAGTTCTTCATTAGCTTAATATGCAGTGGCGGCAGCAGTATCTTTCTGGGATCCACTAATGGTTGATAGCTGACATTCATGAGCCCAGGCTGTAACATCTCTCTTCGTAGCCAGTCTTGTCTGATGTTATGCTGTTCTCTTGCTCTGCTGTCCCACTTTCAGATCACCAAAAACAACCCACTACTGCTCGGAACATTTGATCTTCAGTTGCAACTCCTCCATACTGTGGTACGTCTTCTTCATATGTACAGCGTATCCAACAGGAACAGATGGATATTTATTTCATATGTGCAGTAGAACAGCCTTCAAACTCAATTTGGAGCTTTCTATGAATATATATATATATATATATATATATAT
>MQRK01175196.1:11965-26828 GCA_001938485.1 Girardia tigrina
ACATGAAAAAGGCATGTAATTACAATTAATCAAAAATGTTTAAAAAGACTCAGTAAAAACTAAAAAGCATAAATCAAATAAAAATTCAGTATTAAAAATAACAAAATTTCATGTGTAAATTACAAAACTTATTATATTTCATTTTATAAAATCTGAACTTTTATTTATGAAATAACCTGTATTAATTGTAGTTACTCACACAGAGTGCGTTTATTTAGTTAGAGTATTCAATAAATTACAGATTTAAACTTCTATCTTTGATGTGAAACATAAAGAGCTTTTATCATTGTTTCAATTTTTATATAGTTTCAAGTTTTTCCATATTATAATTATTGAAAGAGTAGTCTTTGAGATATTGTCTTAGATCTTATAATCAATAACTTAATGTACTTTTTGCTTTCTCCAAAACCATGTTAAGCAATTGAAGTAAAAAATTAATAAAATTAAAATAACATAATTTACACTAGCACTCCGATAAAGTCATTTTGACCACAGACATATTTTTATTAACCTTTTGAGCCCCGTTGGCACCACATGGTGCCAGGAAACAATGTCTTTTGAACCACCTTTAATAACATTGAACGAGATAGCTCATTTTAGTCATTAGCATATGCGGTATCTTCTGAGAAAGCAAATAAACCACGTACGTTACACCCAAAGAGATAACAGGGACTCAAATATAGCCAAATTTGTACTTTTTTTCAGAAAAATCGATGTAGTTGGTCACATCTGTGAATATATATATATAAAAATTCAGAATACATATTATAAATATACAGTAAATCGTTATAAGGTAAATCGATTTGTTTATTTAAAAAATAAATCGATATAATTAAAATTACGATGTGGTAAAAATAAACGAACCGTGACTGAATATAGAATCAAAGATTGTGACTCCCATTGTGTATTGATGATTGTTTTCGAATTTATGACATTCGTTTGAATTATTGATAATATTTTGTACTTTTTTCAGTAATATAACTACGAATTTTCCAAAATTCCATAATTTTTGAAAAAAATGTTTTTTTCATTTGTTTATAATTAATATTTTTTATTTTTCATGCAAAATTTATCAAATAATCAATGTTAAATAAACATTTTTGAGTAAAAAAAATTCGGGACTCAAAATCAATCATCAGGTCATTCTGAATCTGTTTTATTTCATGAAATATTCATTATATTATTTGCGAGTTTTATTGGGAAGTAAAGCAAATATAGAGGGAATTGAATTCGCACGATCAATCATATATAGTTGTTCAAACAATGGTGGGACTGTCATGAATGTACCATTTCAGTATCAATGACTTGACTTGGACAAGAATTGCAAATTACAATGTGTTGAAAATATAATTATCCTATTATCGTCATTTCGGGAATCAAACTGCAAAAACTGTTATTCATCATTGGTCATCTTATGTGCATCTAGAAATAGTATGTCGTGGCGATGCGCAGGATTTAGTGGGGCTCCATTTTCGAGAATTTTGTGGTTCCTGATGGTACGCTTGAGATTGTAATTAATTGAAAAAAATAATTTTATTAAAGCTTTTTTTAAGAAATTGATCATTGAACATGTTTTGTAAATTCATATTCTATCATCAGAAATTTATACTTTATACTGCGCTCATTTTTATATTTTACGTTAAAACTTTATTTTAAAATTGTCAAATCTGTAAATTTTGTTATTTAACAGCTATTTTACTAATTTTTAAACAATGACATCTTTTTCCAAACTTGACAAGTATTAACATTTTATATATATTTTTGATCAGAAAACGAGATTTTTCAGTAAAATATTAAATCTCACCATGAAATGTTTAAGAATCATTTTTTTAAAAACGTTTGAGTGATCAATGAAACTATTTTTATCAATTTTAGCGATATCTTTATTAATTACTTTCACTTCTATTGAATAAAAGGAAATCTTTAAAAAACGAATTTTGAACAGGTCTGTATTTTTACTTTCAGTAAAAAAATAAAACTCTCAGTATTTTAAAATTGATTTCTCGGTATTTTAAAATTTAAATCTCAGTATTTAAAAAAATCAATTAACCTATTTCACCGTATATACTACAATGTGCAGAATGTTAAAGTAGGGTTGGTATATTGATTGGAACTTCGCCCTTTATGATGATTACAAAAATATTATGTCGAGGAAAGAACAGTGCAAATAGCGATGTTGCTCAGAATAATGCTCAATGATTTTTAACCATTTCGTTACTAGGAATGTATTTGGGGATGAAATTTAAGTATAAATTAAGATAAACAATCGATACACCCTGATGACAGAACGAGCGGAAAATTGATTTGGTTTGGTTACTGGGCGCCGAAATACACTCTAAATATTTACATTTGGTAAGTTTAAATCAAATGATTGATGTTCAATTATTTTTTATTACTGAGATATGTTTAAATAAAATGCAAAATTATATTAAAATAATCCATTAATGAATTTTCTTTATTTTCAAAAATTGTTTGTTAAATATTTTGATATTGTGATGAATGTTTTGAATTGTGTGTTGATATTGTGCATGTTGTATGTTGATTCGGATTGTGCATTTCCTGCACAGATGGATGATTGATATTTTTTTGATTCTTACTAATTAAAAATAATTTAATTTAATTTTAAAGTAAAAAGATTTAAAATAATTTTTAAATGTATTATTTATTTTTTAATGTAATTTAAAATTTTAATATATTAATTTAATATGTTCTTTTTTTTAAAAAATGTTCAGATTTAATTTCAACCAATTAGATTCTTTATAATTAATAATTTTTATTAACAGATTTTCATTTATTGAAAATAATTAGTTTGAACTCAGAAAAATATTGATCAAGAGAGATGTCAAATAGTGAATGCGCTTGTGATATTAATAAATGTTGTAAATCTCATATTGATGTTGTTAATATATCATTTGTCATTTAATTCCGAAAACCACTATGGTTAATCGGAGACAGATTTTTCTAATAAAACCATTCAAATAAATAGGTAAACATAGAAAACGACTGTGATCACATGAGCACATTATGATATTAAAATGGTACTGCTAACGCCATCATTCACCCTTTCTGCACCCTGAAGTCTCACGTTTTGACCTTCACAAAAGAAAAATCAAAATCCAAGTTTGAAAGGGTTAATTATTTTTCATTTTCTCAGCTTAATAAATAAACATTAAAAATTCTTCATAATTTTTTCTTGGGTGAATATTAAGTGATCATCACAATATTTGGAGACCTAGTCACATTTAATCAGCAATTCAAAAAAAATATAATTAAAATATTTTAAAATAAAATTAATCATTAATAACAAAATATAATCACATACTCCTAGAACTTTTGTTAGGTTCTGAGTCGTTTAATCGTCCACTTGACCTTTCTTGGGCCAAAGGTCTATTTCGGTGTAATCTGAATTGTATCTTATCACACCTTAAAATTTTGCGTAAAATATATTCATACATAGTACATCTGGTCTAAATCAAACTAGAATTGGTACTAACAAAATGTTTTAATTTTATCTTTACGGAATTTTCAAACGAATAAATGTTGATTAAGGTTGGAACATCTGTATTGAAAACGTTAAATTATATTAAAATACATTTTAAAGTATTTCTTGACTTGCAAAAGTTAAAAATAAATAAATGATAAATTTATAAAACTTTTATAAAGGAAAAAAATTGTGTTTCAGAATGGTTTAGGGAAAAAGCATCGCAGGAAAAACATTGTAATTTTTTTGTCGCGGAAATTGTAAAGATATTTAATTTTTTTGTAAATTACTTACTAACCTTGGCTTACCCTAACCTAATTAGTAGTAATTTATAAATCCCAAATTATTATTTTTGAGTAACAAAAAATCATTTTATCAATTTAATTATGATAAATAATATTATAATTTTAATGATAAATGATTAATTTAAAAAATAAAATTAAATTAAATAATGCCAAAATAATTTTAATAATATAAGCCTCACCCGACTGCACGGATAACTGAGTATTGTAGAGACTATAATACCAGCATTGGCGTACTGGATCATGAGACATAGACTCTGTATCGGGTAGAAACCATAGGTAGACAATACAGAGCGTACTGACTTTCTCGCACGGCTTTAGATGCAAATATGTGAATTTTTGCACTAGTACCATTGGTACTGCCTTGGGATCTGTGATCGATCAATAAATGTCGATTTAACCGTCCATCCCTTTTATAGGTCTTGTGACAATTTTCCATGGGACTTTCGAAAGGTCTGTAACCATTCTGACACTGCGGCGTCGTGACTGTATGTACGTTTTTGATGTGTCTTTTTGGTTTCTTCTGTTCCGCAAAAGCTTTGAAACAAGAAGGATACGTCCATTGCACTCTTTTTATACGCGGCTGGAGCATTTTCGAATACTCTTTTCCCTGTTCAATCACTTATGTGAGTTTTTCAGACACAGTTCCTTTGATAAGGTGTTTGACTTTCTCGTCACTGTCGAGAATTCAAGCATTCTTGGTATTAGACCAGATCTTCTTAACCACCAAATAACGAGAGCATATCGCGGGCGATACGCTCTTTCATCAAATGCTTTTTACGGCCGCTGACCTTTCTATATCATTAGGCCATTTCAGAGTTTAATACTCTTTCAACCCCACGTACACCTTTTCGTCTATTGCACTCAAAGAATAAAATACGCTATTTAACTAGTACCACAAACTCCTCGGGCAAACCAATTGACATATTCGTATTACGTATTCTGTCAAGTTTAGTTTTACCAAGAGCAGTGCGTGTGCAGGTATTATGAAAAGCTTGTAGCCGGGTTACCTCTTTTTCAGGTGTTGCCCAGCACTCACTCTCATAATACACTGCTGAAAAAATGCCTGATTCGCTTAGTTTTCTTTTCAGCGCTATATGAACTTGGTTACTTTAAATCGCGGGCTGCAATTTTCGTAACTTACTCATTCCACAACGCAACCACTGACCGATATCCCGACTGCAGCTTCTACATATGGTCAATATACTGTCGAGGTAATAGAACTCGCTCACCCATTCTATAATTTTGTCACCTCACATCACTTGCGATATTCCAGTCCCCGAGTCATTAGTTAGGCACATGACTTTCGTTTTTATGGTATTATTCATTTGATTTTGTATTGATTATTTTTTGGTTTAATATTTCAATGAAGAATTTAGCTAACCGGTTTTTTTCAATCATCAACTTATCTTGTCATTGAAAGTAGTGCAACAGTGGTGGCAGCGTATCGTAACGAACCCACAATAACGTTTATAACGGGTTTTCACTGTTTGCGTTTTGTTTTGCCTTTTAGTCTTGAGGAATTTTTAATTCAAACCAGGGCCAGATTTACTGTGGTGGAGGCCCTGGTTCCTCAAAATTAAACGTTAAAAACATTAAACTAATTCAATTCTATTTAAAAAGTACAATAACACTAGCAGTCTATACACTCATGATTGTCAATCACTTTTTAAAATTTAAATTACGTTGTTTACAATTTTTACTTACTAGAAACATGCAGCTTAGGCCTGCAAAGTTCGTCTACTAGCTATTATTACAGCAACGAAACCTTTCTCGTTTTACACTTTGCAAAGTCATTGATTATATCAGAAAAGTCCAAATTTTGAAGTAAATCACATTCAATACTCAGAAGAGCTAAACTTGATAGTCTTTCCTGTATCAATGTTGTCCGTAGTCTGTTTTTTATAATCTTCATTTTCGATAATGATCTCTCATCACTGCAATTACACACCATCAGAACCAAATACATGCGTAGTACTATCTCAACGTTAGGGAATGTGCTTTGCAAAGATTTACTGATGAGCAGCTGATACAGATAATGTTCTCTGCCAATATCAACAGATGTATCCTTCTCGTCCTTGTACATAAGTGACAGCGTAGCAAACTGAACCAGCTCATTACCGAGACAGTCCTCTACGTCGTTTTTGTAGTGGCACACATGACTAGCTGTCGCTGCTTGTAGTGCATCGTGATTGAGTTTCTCTAGATGATGGAAGAAACCAAAACGAGCACAGACATTCCTGTATGCATTTAAACGCTGTGAGAGTGATGAGACAAGTTGTTCAATAATTGGCAGAAAACACTGAGTACGAAACTGTTCACCAGGAGAGAGTACAGATTCCTGAGCACGTCCATAATCAAGAGAAGTGAGGTGCACATTATGCTTTGGGGGCAATTTGTGTACATGTGTATACTCCTTTTTTTCTGATTTATTCATGCCTTTACGCTCATACTCTTCAAATACATTGCGCTTTTACTAAATAAAAGTCAGCAACAGATTTACGGAGGCAACTGCGGTGTTCATATCTAACTAAGGATTTTGTAACGACTTGTTCGTGCATTAAATCGTTCCAAATATCATGCCAGAACACAGAATATATTCCAACATATAATGTACACATACGGTTGTATAAACCTTCAGCCTGCTCTTGCACAACATTTTTCTCATCCCCATTTTCTAAAACTGTATTTAAAGTCGTATTTATCTGATCATAACCGTATGATAAAGCTTTTATTGCATCGGCTCGACATGCCCAACGTGTTTCGGACAGCTTCTGTAGTACTAGTGTGAAGTGTTTACCGCCATCAGCAGACGTCCTTAAATGTTGCATTCAAATTCAAAACCGGTTGGTTGATGCTGTAAAAATACATATAGCTGTTTAACAAAGTCAAAGAAAGATATAGCTGAGGGACAGCATTCAGCAGCCGTTTTCCAACTAAATTCAGTGAATGACCAACACAAGGCACCCACATAGCTAGATCATTCTCCTTATTTACTAATGCCTGGAGCCATTATACTTACCGCTCATTGCCGAAGCGTTGTCATAAGACTGTCCGCAACAGTTTGCTATGTCGATACCATGCAAATTCAAGAAATCCTTTAAACTGTTAAATATATCAACTGCCTTATGACCTTGATTAGATAAAAAGGTTAGAAACCGCTCAACAGGGGAAGAGTTTTCCACGTAGCGAAATACAACTGTTAGATGGTCGATATGACTTTTATCTGGTGTCGAATCCATGGAAATAGAATAATACTTAGATTTCTTGATGCCCTATATTATCTCCGTTAATATCTGGTTACCCATTTGAAGTATCAATTCCTCACAAACAGTTGACGATAAATAGTTTGCATGACCACTGCCCTGATTTGCATGTTTTCTTATATGTTGTACAAATAGGTCATCATATTTAGCTACTAGTTCTAAGATACCCAAGAAGTTTCCATTAGAAACAGAGCCAACGTTTCCATTTGAACCGAAAAAGATTAGGCCACGTTCACTTAGAAATTTTATAAAACTTGTCACTCGCTTGAGAATACTGCACTTGTAACTTTCGGTTTCAGCTACCTGCTTGGCCAAAACATCCTCTACGCATCCAGATGTCTTTGAGCGTTGAAAGAGTATCATTGTAGCTTCAAGATGATATTTTGATTTCTCCTGATCATTAAGTCAAGTACTTGCATGATACCAATCTCAAAATATGCCATTTGTTAATTAAGAACAGGAATTTGATGGTCCTGAAATTTGATGGCAATAAAGTTTGCCATTCGATGGCAAAAGGCAAAGCCATGATCGCTGAACCATTTTACCATTAACATTTGATCGCTGAAACATCTGCATGGAACACCTACGATAGGGTGCATCACGGTCTATAGACAAAAAAATAATTGCCTAGATTTAAGCTTTCCATGGTATTTGGTTGTGCATAAAGAGAAAAAGTGACAAATATTTTATAGTTTTAAAGATATTTAGAGGTCCACAGTGGCAATGAACTTCGCGATATATAAAATCTAACAAAAATTTTTATTATTAAAGGGAAAAACAAGTTTTTTCAGCTACACTCACAGTTATAAGTTAAAAAATGGTACAAATACAGCTTCAGTTAACATATGCTGCTGTCACAGTTCATGTGCTGAGTACAACTGGTTACTGTTCAGCTTAATAACACAAAATTATATAAAAAGTAAGTTAACAGCCAACGGTAAACAATGCCATTTGAGACTGTTTACATTAAGTTAGCAATGTAATTAGTGCATCAGTGTTCTGCATGTAAATGAGTGTTCTTGTCAGTTCTTCTGGACTCTCAGATTTGAATTTTCGCTACGGTCCTGTTCCACAACTTGAAGAATGTTCTGATAGTGTGTATCTGAACGTGCTGTGTCAACAAAATCGGTTGACAGTTTAATTCAACGTTCTGCAGCATCATTGATGACATTCACTGCTTTCACATTCTCTGCACTGCTCTGATAAGCTTCACTAGTTTCTCACTGAGCAACGGGAAGCTGAAGGAAGTCACTGTTAATCTGCAGACGGTGTATGGTAAACCAGGAGTCAGTACCAACAAGATCACACAGTCGTGTTGACACAATAACAGCTGCTGGAAACGGTGGCTTATCCCATCAAGAGCCAAAGTGGTTCTGAGGAGCTAAACATTCATTTGCTGGCTTCAAATTAAGCATAGCGTCAGCCAGAGCTTGTCGCTCTGTCAGCGGCACTTGACTGCTGAACAGGGCAAGTGGTAACATTTCAGCTGTAAGGTACCACTGATGTCGACTGAAAGCCCGTACTGCAGATGCTGAGATATCCTTATTCACCAGCTGATATTGTAGTAGGTGCTTGAACATCTGTAGATCGTTCCATGGTGCATTGCAAGTGAGCCACCACATGCAATACACATGAGTTATGAAAGTGGAAAATTCACGAATCTTTGTCATCTGATTACCGAAAGTGATTGTTCCTGATGAAAGATGTTCAATGAATTTCTCATCTAGTGCAATCTTCAAGCTGTAGATCAACTTTGCCATCCATCTGGCTTTATGCAATGCACCTGGACGACGGTACTGCAATTCATCATCAGCCGCACCAAGGTAGACCAATGACTGGTCTTTGAACTCACAATAGTCATCCCGAACAAACGTACTAACTCCAGCAATACAAGCAAGTGTATTAGCTTCCATCACTGCCAGCAGATCTTGTGCCTCAGGACTGTAATCAGTGAACTGAAATATGATTGCCTGCTCTGAAGTGTGAAGCAGCAGATCCCAGTTACCGCGAAGTCTGGTGAACAATGTGATATCAAGAGACTTTGATGTTTCATTCCGCAAAGCATTGAAAACATTTGATAAAAGGACTTTCCCAATGTGTTGACGACATGCCGACCATAGAAGAGCTCGCTGGAGTCTGTCCTGGATCGCAATACAGGCTGCATACTGGTGACCAGTGTTTGAAGTGGTTATGTCAAAGGTCATGTTTACTATCTGGTCACTGCGGTTCCACTCCATCAGATGCTTCGTGGTGAGATCTCTGATGACTGACCCAATCATTTGGTCAGTCGCCTTTTTGTAACTTGGAACTGCTAGCAGCTTTAACTCTGAATAATCTCCTACAATAACTGCTAAACGCTCCTCACTCACCTGATGATTCTCAAGAGTTGCTATCATTTTATCATCCCAGTGAAGTGTACACAGCTTTGGAGGTATCCACTAGTCTTGAATTTTAGATGCGATTTCACCAACAACCTTGCGCCTTGAGCGGTCAGCAGGGACATATGAAGAAGCAATCTGCGATACATCACCTCCCGATTCAGCAATTAGTCCCTTAATAAACTCCCCTTGCTGTGTTGGATTCATCTTGAGTCGTGTTGCCAGCGACACAATGTTTGGCTTGCTAAGCATATCTGGTGGAATAAACACCGTTGTACCAGTCTGTTTCTTCTTAAACGCCTTGCTAGCACACACTATATTAGCAACACTATCAGGTTTGCTGTCTTTATCTTCACTAACATCACTGTTCTCTCCACCTTCATGTACAGGATTATTTGTGTCACTGTCGTCTGTAATGATATAATATATCGTCTCCGATGATATAATACTGGTAGAGGCTTCCATATCTCGAAGAGCTCGCTTGAGTTGGCCTGCAGCTGCTTCCTCACGGCTTTGGCGACGAGCAACCTTTTGTACCAGCAGTTTATCAAACGATCCAAAGCTGGCAGTTCTGTCAGTCTTCATGGACTGCAGAAATGCTAAGTCCTCAACATTTTTTATCAGCGTCTCAGCATTCGGTGGCCACAATTTAAAGTTTGATGCTAGAATACGCTGGTTTTCTTCCAGTTTCTTCTTCGTGGCCAGTGTTTCTCGACGATCTGTGCTGATGGCCCGCAGTTTGTTGTTTTCATCAAGCAGCTTCACAATCTTCTCGCATGCTCTTCATTCAGACACCATTGGGATGTTCCCTTTTTCATAAAATATTGCTACTTGTTGAAGCACCAGCTTGGCAATGATGAAATGGGATGTGGCACCGACAGCTTCCGGTCTTGTAGTACTAGCAGCCATGCTGCAGTTGTACATCATGCAACGCAGGACTTGTACAGTAGCGGGAAGGCGGCAGCCAGTTATTGTCGCATCGTCATTGCTGATGGTAGGCCCTAGTCCGAATACATCTGTACTCTGTCTTGTCCTAGGCTTCTTGATGGTATCACACACTTGATAGCATCAGGAACTACAGTCTCAGTAGTATATGGCTTCACAGTGTCTGCAGTGTCACTGCCTACTATAGGCAGTAATGTTGAAGTCTGAGACACAAGTAAGGCTATTGCTAGATTGCTACTATAACTTATTTGTAATTACTAGATTTATTTTTTCCAAGAAATTGGCAACAAAGAATTTTCATGATCTTTTCCATTTAATAGATTTTGAAAATGTTCATGTATTATTTTTCTAATCCAAGGGCCCACAAATGTTTCTTCTTTCATTTTATCATTATTGATTAGCGGAAACATGGTATGGAGATATGTACAGCCATCATGCATTTTATCAAACGCTTTTACAAAATTCTTCATAAGAACCAATTTGATATACAACGGTAGCAAAATGATTGCATCACTGATTGCTTGCAGTACATAACACATCGAGGGTACCGGTGTGAGTCATCATACTCGACTGTGAAGTATCGTGAAAGCGGACCTATGAGTCAATGCCAGAAAACGAATCAGATAGCAGTTCAACACAACATCGTTCGGATGCAATAGAATACATTCGATGTGATTCATATATTGATAACGAAAATATTCTACACAAAATTTATTCTCCCATTTTAAATTACACCCGGTTATTTGTATATTGTCTATTATAATAATTTTCATTTAATTAATTTTAATAATCTCTATTTATATATTATGCATTATATATTTTATTTATTTGACCATTTTCTTTTTCCGATTAAGAAGTATTTCTCAGATGGCAACATTATTCTCTTATAATCATCTGCTGATAAAAAGTAATTGGATTAACAAACCATATTGTTGCGACAGCCAACTTGTAAATAATAATCTTAGGTACCCGAGGATCACACGAGTGTAAAATTCAAATTTAATATCAATCAGCATGACCAATATAAACAATTAATCGATTAAGACACTTCTAAATAATTCAATAATAACATGTGCCTCATACAAAACTTGTTTGACTCGTAACATAATTCATTTAATGCGAACACTGCCTATCTGAATTTATTTTCATGTTTTTTTCTATTTCCTCTATCGATTGGCTTGGTTTTATTACACTTTCTGCGACAGATTAACAAGATTTAAAGAAGTTTACTGTCTTCCTCTTAATCTGATCGATGGTAAGAGAAAGAATCGGCGATGCTGGGCCATGGAAAATACCGTCACCAGACGACTCAATTGCTTCTATCAAATGCTTTCAATACCGGGATACCGGTATTCGGCCCTTTTTTGGAAAAAACAGGATCCTGGTATTAAACAATTTTAATACCCGTATTCAAAGTAGACAATTTTAGTGAGAATAAATCATGTTTTCTTCTCAATATTTACAATTGATACAATCAATTACATTTGTAAGTAGCTTTTATGCCACTTTCGTTATCACTAAAATGTATATATATATATATATATATATATAATTTAAAAGCATCACACTAATCCATCGTCCTTGATAGCGTGAAAAAAACGCGGGAAAAAACGGAGATTTAAGTACTTTCGCGGAAAAACAAATAATGCTCAAAATCGCGGAGAAAAAATAATAGCTTATAAATTTTAAATTATTTGTAAAATTATAATTATATTAAATTATATTTTATAAATCGCATTCATAAATTCATATTAATAAAAAAAACTTAATAAGTGAGAAATAATAAATTTGTTTGAATATTTTAATTTCATTGAAATTGTACTCGGCAATTTTAAAGTATTGTACAGTCTGTTAATTAACTGTATTTGTAACGCTAATTATTGTGATCAATTATTTCTTTACGTTATAGATGCCTCCAAAAAGCAAGAATTCTCATTTGGGAGAAAAAACTGCAATGGATCAGATAAAGGAGTTTCCAGGAGAGTTCTATGTAGAAGCTGACTAGAAGCTACTTTTCTGTGTTGCATGTGAGAAAGCTGTGGATCCCTAAAGAAGATATACTGTAGTTTATCATATGAAAAGCAACAAGCATCTTGAAAAGAAAACCCAGAAAGAGAAGAGGACTGCTGAATTTGCCACCAGAGGTGAACCGGCACCAAAGATCACACAGCAGACAAGCATTATCAGTTCTCTCGCAGTTGCAAGTTCAGCAAAATAAGCCCGTATTTCTGTTGCCACTGACTTTTTGCAGTCTTTGATTTCTGCAAACATACCTGTAGAGAAGTCAGATAATCCAAAAATGAAAGAATTTCTAAAAAAACATGTGCGCAATGGGGACAGTATTGCAGGATCTTCTGCTTTGCATAGGAAGATCCCACAGCTGTATAGTAAACACGAAGAGATGCTGAAGGGAAAGGTTCACTGGGCCAAAGGTCTGTATCATCGCTGATGAAACAACGGATGATCGAGGGAAGAAGAAATTTCATATACTGGTCTGTTCAACAGAGGCATCAAGCAAAGATATGCCGCGCCAATTTCTAGTTGACACTGTACCACTTGACAAAGTAAATGCTAGCACTGTTGGTGAAGCTATTCTAAGCACTTTGACAATATTAAGCATCAGTTTTGATTTTATCATTGGATTTGTCTGTGATGGCGTCAGATATATGACGGCATGTTACCGAGATGTCATCATTCCCGTCTGTGAAAATGCTGTGCACATCACCTGTGTTGCTCATTTGCTAAATTTAGTTGGAGAAATTTCCAGAAAAAAGTGTCCTGATGTTGACAGGTTTGTCTCAAATATGAAGATTGCTTTCTGTCTTTCTGGAAAAAAGAGATGAGTGTACATGTAGTTCCTAACTAAGGCAGGTGTGCAGAATCCAATCTATCCTACTGCTCGAGTCTTAACTCATTGGTATTCCTGGCTGGAAGCTGTTATACATCACTCGGGATATTTCTGCTACTATCCAGCAATGCTGGTATCTGTACAAAAAGAATTTGGTGATGCAGTATGTGTTGGTGAACTAATGGAATTTTTGACCGATGATGAACAATACAAAATCCTGAAGTGGAAACTGAATTGCTTATCCACTTATAGCCAAAGAATCATCCAATATTTAAAGCTGGCAGAAGCTCAATGTTCCGTAACTCACAAGGTGTACAATCAGTTTTCCGACCTCCACGCTACGTTATTAGCAGCATCGCAAACTGACTGGTTATCACATCTATATTTATAGGGCTTCAGCCTAGCAGCTGTCACCAATCTACAACAAACAATGTGGTTCACTTTATTGGAAGCTGGAAACAAGGTGGAAAACTTCATCAACTCCGCTCATTCTGACTGGCGTTTTCTCAAAGCTTTATGGGCTCTTGATGCTAATCAACTTAGAACACTACCGAGTAATTTAGAAAACAAAGTGGCAATTCCAGTGATACGTCACACCCTTCTTCTAGCAGCCGAATGGCTCACCTATTGCAGTGTGGTGCAGGATCTACATGGTGAACATTGTAATGATGTGCTAGTTTTCTGGATGAGAATACAGTCATTGCAGGACATTACCTCTGCCTTCCTGTAAACTCAGTGGATGCTGAGTGCAGCTTCAGTGCCTACAATAATGATGTGAGTGACAAGCGTCACAGTCTAACAGATGCAAGCACAAAACATCTTGTTGGTTTATATTATAACTCTGCAGTGATGAATCAGCAGCAAATCGAAAGACTAGATTCATGAAAATAACAGTTTTGCATTTGAAATTATTGACTTTTTTTACATAACAACTCTTTTAAATGGTATTGCATTAGCTTCAGTGAGGTTAACAAATCTGTAAATAGAGAGATAGATTCACACCCAAAACATTTTTACTGAGTTTTTTGCAGAAATCGCCAAAAAATCGCGGAATATTTACAACAGGGTCATGGAATTTCATTTTTATCGCTGCAGAAAAGTCAGGGCCTTAATGACAACAATTCACAAATTTAAACAAATTTCTTGTTAATTCAATTATCTCGCCAAGAATAAATCTATTAAATTTTTCTTCCAATTCAATTTTTAAAATTTAGTAAATTTAAAAACTTTAAATTTATCAAATAATTTTTACATTAAAACTAAAAATTTAATTTAAAATTTATTTAAAATTATTTCATAACTTTTATTAAAATATATCCATTGTTATGACTGTAAAAATCTTTTATTTTTAAATAAATATTTAATCTTTAATGGTTTTCTTAATTATTTCATTTTTTAATTTTAAAATATTTAATAAAAATATTTTTTTATTTTAAATAAGCATTTAATCTTTAAGGGTTTGCTTTATTATAGCATTTTTAATTTTAAAATATTTTTATTTTTAATTGTAGTAAGAACACAATAGAAATCCATCAGAATAAATATATTTAAATTCTAACACAAATAATCAAATATTAAAACAACAACAATAATTGAATATTAAAATAACATTCAATTATCCAACTTCCGCCTCTTTAATTTGA